>WNGS01002158.1:0-11580 GCA_020271785.1 Procambarus virginalis
TACTCTTGTACTCTTGTACTGCTCTTGTACTGCTTTTGTACTAAGATCTGCTTGCACTGCTCTTGTACTGCTCTTGCACTGCTCTTGTACTAAGATCTGCTTGCACTGCTCTTGTACTAAGATCTGCTTGCACTGCTCTTGTACTGCTCTTGTACTATTGTACTGCTCTTGTACTGCTCTTGTACTGCTCTTGTACTACTATTGTACTGCTCTTGTACTACTCTTGTACTGCTCTTGTACTGCTCTTGTACTGCTCTTGTACTAAGATCTGCTTGCACTGCTCTTGTACTGCTCTTGTACTGCTCTTGTACTGCTCTTGTACTGCTCTTGTACTACTCTTGTACTGCTCTTGTACTGCTCTTGTACTATTGTACTGCTCTTGTACTATTGTACTGCTCTTGTACTATTGTACTGCTCTTGTACTGCTCTTGTACTGCTCTTGTACTATTGTACTACTCTTGTACTGCTCTTGTACTACTCTTGTACTGCTCTTGTACTGCTCTTGTACTGCTCTTGTACTACTCTTGTACTACTCTTGTACTATTGTACTGCTCTTGTACTGCTCTTGTACTCTTGTACTGCTCTTGTACTCTTGTACTGCTCTTGTACTACTCTTGTACTGCTCTTGTACTACTATTGTACTGCTCTTGTACTACTCTTGTACTGCTCTTGCACTGCTCTTGTACTGCTCTTGTAGTGCTCTTGTACTACTCTTGCACTGCTCTTGTACTACTCTTGTACTGCTCTTGTACTACTCTTGTACTGCTCTTGTACTACTCTTGTACTGCTCTTGTACTATTGTACTATTGTACTGCTCTTGTACTGCTCTTGTACTGCTCTTGTACTGCTCTTGTACTACTCTTGTACTGCTCTTGTACTGCTCTTGTACTGCTCTTGTACTGCTCTTGTATTCTTGTACTGCTCTTGTACTAAGATCTGCTTGTACTACTCTTGCACTGCTCTTGTATTCTTGTACTGCTCTTGTATTCTTGTACTGCTCTTGTATTCTTGTACTGCTCTTGTATTCTTGTACTGCTCTTGTATTCTTGTACTGCTCTTGTATTCTTGTACTGCTCTTGTACTACTCTTGTACTGCTCTTGTACTGCTCTTGTACTACTCTTGTACTACTCTTGTACTGCTCTTGTACTGCTCTTGTACTGCTCTTGTACTCTTGTACTGCTCTTGTACTGCTCTTGTACTACTCTTGTACTGCTCTTGTACTACTCTTGTACTATTGTACTGCTCTTGTACTACTCTTGTACTGCTCTTGTACTCTTGTACTATTGTACTGCTCTTGTACTATTGTACTGCTCTTGTACTGCTCTTGTACTAAGATCTGCTTGTACTGCTCTTGTACTACTCTTGTACTACTCTTGTACTGCTCTTGTACTGCTCTTGTACTGCTTTTGTACTAAGATCTGCTTGCACTGCTCTTGTACTGCTCTTGCACTGCTCTTGTACTAAGATCTGCTTGCACTGCTCTTGTACTAAGATCTGCTTGCACTGCTCTTGTACTGCTCTTGTACTATTGTACTGCTCTTGTACTGCTCTTGTACTGCTCTTGTACTACTATTGTACTGCTCTTGTACTACTCTTGTACTGCTCTTGTACTGCTCTTGTACTGCTCTTGTACTAAGATCTGCTTGCACTGCTCTTGTACTGCTCTTGTACTGCTCTTGTACTGCTCTTGTACTGCTCTTGTACTGCTCTTGTACTACTCTTGTACTGCTCTTGTACTACTCTTGTACTACTCTTGTACTACTCTTGTACTGCTCTTGTACTACTCTTGTACTACTCTTGTACTGCTCTTGTACTCTTGTACTACTCTTGTACTGCTCTTGTACTACTCTTGTACTACTCTTGTACTACTCTTGTACTGCTCTTGTACTGCTCTTGTACTCTTGTACTACTCTTGTACTGCTCTTGTACTTCTCTTGTACTACTCTTGTACTGCTCTTGTACTGCTCTTGCACTACTCTTGTACTACTCTTGTACTGCTCTTGTACTGCTCTTGTACTACTCTTGTACTATTGTACTGCTCTTGTACTACTCTTGTACTATTGTACTCTTGTACTGCTCTTGTACTACTCTTGTACTGCTCTTGTACTCTTGTACTACTCTTGTACTGCTCTTGTACTGCTCTTGTACTATTGTACTGCTCTTGTACTACTCTTGTACTGCTCTTGCACTGCTCTTGTACTGCTCTTGTACTGCTCTTGTACTACTCTTGTACTGCTCTTGTACTACTCTTGTACTGCTCTTGTACTACTCTTGTACTGCTCTTGTACTATTGTACTGCTCTTGTACTATTGTACTATTGTACTGCTCTTGTACTGCTCTTGTACTGCTCTTGTACTGCTCTTGTACTACTCTTGTACTGCTCTTGTACTGCTCTTGTACTGCTCTTGTACTGCTCTTGTACTGCTCTTGTATTCTTGTACTGCTCTTGTACTAAGATCTGCTTGTACTACTCTTGCACTGCTCTTGTATTCTTGTACTGCTCTTGTATTCTTGTACTGCTCTTGTATTCTTGTACTGCTCTTGTATTCTTGTACTGCTCTTGTATTCTTGTACTGCTCTTGTATTCTTGTACTGCTCTTGTATTCTTGTACTGCTCTTGTATTCTTGTACTGCTCTTGTACTAAGATCTGCTTGTACTGCTCTTGCACTGCTCTTGTATTCTTGTACTAAGGTCAACACATGAGTCTATGGCTCGTTTGCCTCTGAGATTCACCCATGCCGTCACTTAACTATCGTGTTCAGTGTGAACATTTTCTTCTTGATCAACTGTTCAACCCTTCGTATGTATTTGATATCTCTGTAATGTATCTAATCTCACTTCTTTCCCAGCGACATTAGGGCCAGCTCTTTCAGTCTTCGCAGCCAATTCCATGTAATTCGGGGATGACCCTCGTTGTAAGCTTATTAACCTTGTCTTATTTCTTGTCTTGTGTGTGGGGGTCGAGGATGGGGCGGCATACTCTAGCACTGGTCCCAGGTGCAGTGGACAGGGATCTGAAGGCCTCCTTGTTTAGCTTCCTTAATGATGTTCTGATTGTTATAGTATTATATTATGTTGCTGCTATGTATTGATCTTGAGGCGTGTATCCATCCCAGGTCTCTCCCCGGGTCATACTGGCAACTGGTTTCCTTCCATTGTCTTCCGTCATCTGCTCCGTCACCTGCTCCTATTTCCATCCCTTACACTTTCTAGTGTTGCATTCGTGTAGCCATTTCTGGGACTACTCTGCAGTTTGTCTGTCTCCTTAGTGTTTTTTACAATCACCATCTGTTTCAACTCTTATTAATATGCATCATCAGCGAGCTTAGATAGTAGGCCTCAAACTCTGTAGTTAGGTCATGGCACAGTATGGTTCCCAACACTGATCATCGAGGCAATCAGTTTGTGACTCCTCTTTACTCCTCTTTCTGTGACTCTGACTCGTGTCTGCTAGCAGCCCGTCTTCATAAACAAAGGCCAAAGTCCATTCCATGCACCCGCATACCCCTGTTTATGAAGAAAAACGGTTTACACAAGACTCACAACTGATGACTTCAGAACACTTTGGATCAAATGCTTCGCCGACAACTTTTGTTGGAACCACAACGCTGTAAATACTTCACACCCACGTAGTATAAATACAATGATCGCAACAGAACCTAAACACTAACCTAACAAGTGCCTAAATGTCAATAACAAAAAAATGTTAATTGATATTTGAGGAAATTCCTGTTTTAAATGAACACCAAACTGACGTCATAGTGCTACAGGAGACGATGGTAGGTGATGACTTCAAACCAAGGTTCAGCGGTTATCGCAAGTTCTCCCTGCCCTCTGGGGAAAGAAAACGGGGTCTCATCACTTTTGTAAATAACAACATTCCCGCACAGATTATCAATGACTGCACATGGGGGATGAGTTTGAGTCACTGGGAGTAACCCTTTACTTAAACAATAATGCCTTACATATAATCAACCTATATGTGCCACAGAGTAAACTTGACCTTGACACACTGCCTGAATTTGTTAATGAAGAACCTACCCTGCTGGTCGGTGACCTGAATGCCAGACACCCACACTTTGGTGCCAACTGTCATCAGCCCAATGTCAATGGACGGAAACTGTCACTCTTTGTCAGGGGAAGTGAAAACCTTAGAGTCCTGGGTGATGAACAGCCAACTCACCTCAGAGGAGGAAGATTAGACTATGCTCTCCTGCTGAATGCACAGGACACGGATGCCAGTACACACATTGTGCACAGTTTATGTAGTGACCACTGGGCACTGATTACCACCGTCGACATGAGCAAGAGAAGGAAAGAGACAAATAAAAGAAAAAGGTTATCACTCGGACCAGATATGAGGCCGCACTTCATAAACAGGATGAGTGACTGGTTCACGGAATACCAAATCCCAGAAGACATTGACACATTTGTTGATGACCTTAATCACCAAATTGAGAGCTGTCTAAGAGTTCCGCGCCGTACGCCTGGGCGAAGTAACCCTCAGAGGAAGAAAATAAAATGGTATGAGAATGATTACATAAAGATGCTTAACGCAAATGTACGAGACATGAGTAGAGAGTACCGGAGACATCCCACTGAGAGTAACCAAGAGTTGTTTAAAACTGTGTGTCAAGTAGCCAGGGAAGAGAAGATTAAAGAGCGGGAAAGACAATGGCTTGAGTTCACTAGCTCTATTGGACGGGAAACATCTGCAAGACAGTGTGGGCAAAAATTCAGATAGCTAAGGGTGGCAGAGCCCGGCCTGCGGCTCACAAAGACCCCCAGGGTAAGGCTGAAGAACTAATTCACAAGTGGAGTGATGCAGCATCCTCCTCCTCCCTCCTGCAGAAATCAGCAGGGAACAGCTCCTGCGACATGATGACAGAAGAATTAGGATAACAAGAGCACTGTCTAGTGATGACGAATATGGGGAACCAATCACAGCCCAAGAAGTAAGGGGCGCTATGAAAAAGGGTAAAAGTACAGCACCTGGTGAAGATGGCGTCACCTACGACATACTCAATGCACTGTGTGAAGTGTCTGGGAATCCACTACTCCACCTGTTTAACAAGTCATTCCTAAGTGGAGTGTTGCCCACACAATGGAAACACGCAATAATTGTTCCCATACCGAAGCCCAATGACCCTGGTAATTACAGACCTATCAGTCTCGTGTCATGCACTTGCAAGATGCTTGAAAGGATCATCCTAAACCGACTGTTGCACAAAATAGGCAGGTTAGGGGAGGGGGTCAATGGATTTGTTAAAGGACGGAGCACAGCAAATTGTATAGTTAATTACTTGGCTAATGACACGGCTAGGTACTCTGTATTTGTGGACATCAAAGGAGCCTTCGACAAAGCACAGGGGATTGCGATCCTAGACGAGCTTGCATGCATGGGTGTCAAGGGGAGACTCATGAAATGGGTTGAAGACTACCTCACAGGAAGGAAAGCCAAGGTTTGCTTCAATGGAGCAGTCTCCAGAACAATGAATATGGAACTCGGGACCCCCAAGGCGGAGTCTTAAGCCCTACACTATTCAATGTACTTATGAACGCCATTGCAAATATTGATTTTCCGGAAGGAACACAACAAGTGGGATATGCAGATGATGTCCTAATACAAGCTCCCACCTTGGGAAAAATTGAACAGTCCATTGAACTCCTTGGAAGGAAGTGTATTGAGCTCGGTTTCACTCTCTCCACAAACAAGACGAAGGCATACTCCCATCACAAGCGGAGAGCAAATGAAGAACTGCAAATTAATGGTGTAACACTTGAATGGGTTGACCACTATCGGTATCTTGGCGTCACTGTCGGCTCTAACAAGGGGAAGAAAGAGGAGCTCAATCAACTCATAGGAACATGCAAAAGTCGACTCAGGGCACTGAAAGCTATGACCTGGAATGGACATGGAGCCTCTATTGCCGTGCTTAAAATGATGTACACAGCCTATGTGCGCTCCGTCATAGACTATGCCGCACCAGTTCTGTGCACCTACTCCCAAAGCGATATGAAAAGGCTTGAAAGCATTCAAAATGAAGCCATGACAATCATTCTTGGAGTTCCAAGAACTGCCAAAACGTCTAATCTACGAGAGGAGTTGTCCCTTCCCAGTGTTAAAAGCAGAATTCAGGAGCTGAATGCTAAGCTTGCAATTAGGATAGCCAGAGATCCCCATTACAATGATATTGCTAAGAAAAAACTGAGCTCTGTGCTACTTTCAGGGGGAAACAGGAGAAGCAAAAAATGGCATCACAGATCAGTCTGCTACCTCGAAGAGCTTCACCTGCTTGAGCAAGCCCGTGAGCTCCTGCCTGTAGAGAGGTTACCTCCCTGGGAGGATGACTCATGCAAGATCATCATCAATGAAATGGCAATGAAAAAATCCAACATGTTACCACAAGAAATGAGGCACAAGTATCTCGAGGAAATTTATAAAGAAGCCGGAGATGAACTAGATCAAATCTACACTGACGGGTCATCTAATCCTGTCAATGGCAGGGCTGGTGCAGGATACACGGTAATCAAGGATAATACTTTCCAACGCAGAAATGAAGAAAAAGCACGTATTGAGAACTATGCCTCTTCAACGCAAGCAGAGCTAACTGCCATTGTTATGGCGTTAAGTTTCTTGAACGGAACACTAATGGTGCAGTGATTTGCACCGATTCAAAAGCAGCACTACAAAGCCTAAGTAAAAATCGGGCAGAAAATCTTGCAATAGTCGCTGAAATTAAGAGAGCTGTGAGAGTCTTACCAATCAGGGAAGAGTCATCAAGTTTCTGTGGATCCCCTCCCATGTTGGGATATGTGGGAATGAACGAGCAGATGTGCTGGCTGCTGAAGGCGCTGAAGGAGACCATATTGAATACTTCATACCCAAGACTCTACTACAAATTAGAGGTATTGTCAGGCAACATCACCGTGACAAGGTAACTGAGGAAAGGAGGATAGAAGCACAAACCAGTGAATCTGTACGATGGTACAACATGGTTGCAGCTGGCAATCCCAATCATTATGGCCGAAGAGGAGGAGGACGAGGGAGAGAATCAGTAATAGCGAGAATCCGTCTTGGATACAGATATCCATGGAGATATGGAATGGAAACAACAGTTGAGCAGCGAAGTTGCAGAATCTGTGGTGAGAGTGATGGACACCGCCTTGACCACTATCTACGTGAATGTGAACACCTGAGAGACATCAGAATATGTGTAGATAATAAACCCCACATTGTTTGAGTTAGGAAAACACTATTTGTCAAATATTGATACTGTTCTTAAAAGATTTCCCCATTTTGCACCCGCAAGATAACGTAAGCTTTTAAGGGTTGATAGATGTTAATCTTCTTGTTTGAGGAGCTGTTCACTTGAGACAGTTAAGCAAGTCCCAGCTGTGTCTGGGTACAAGTGACAGGATGAACAACCCAGCGGGTTTTCTATTGGGGAGTGTTGTACATGCTGCTATGGCGGTGTGTCCACTCACAAGATGAGTGGCGCTGCCAATAAACTCGCCCTCGGGGCAAAATTAAAATTTAAAATGTTACAATGGATGAAGAGGTTTTGGGGTCGACCGCTGGCTGGAATGGACTTTTATTCTGAGGCGGGTTGCACTGTTCCCAAGTTCACGTAGACGAGTGGCGGTGAGTAAATGACACTGGCGTCCATGAGACTACTCGCTCTACTCAGCTTGCAGAGGAATAGGACCAAGGCGGGAAGAGACTAGGCTAACAGTGTGGGTTCGTCAACTTGGAGTAGATGCGCTCTGCCACTGTCGTCTGTCGGCCACTTAACTCGTCTGTGAGAAGGTCACTCCGTCCATGGAGCAGCGTTCCTTCTAACAAGCGAAGCAGGGAAAATAGTAGAGTCCGTATGTGAATGTACTCAGTTGCGTTTGCTGGGGATGACCTGTCCCTCCTTGGTACCGGCTCTCAACCATCAATCTACTGGTGTACAGATTCCTGAGCTTTTTCGAGCTCTATCATATCTACATTTGAAACTGTGTATGGAGTCAGCCTCCAGCACATCACTTCCTAATGCATTCCATTTACTAACTACTCTGATACAGAAAACGTTCTTTCTAATGCAGGCGATGAATCACAATAACGTGGCTAAAGTATGTTGACCAGACCACACACTAGAACGTGAAGGGATGACGACGTTTCGGTCCGTCCTGGACCATTCTCAAGTCGATTGTGATGAGGAAGTAGAGACAGGCAATAAATAGGCAAGAGAGAGCTGAGGAGCAAAGTAAGGTGTAGTAGTGGGGATAGTAATAGTAATAAGAGCTGCAGAAGGCCTATTGGCCCATACGAGGCAGCTCCTATTATAACCACCGAAAGAGAAGGAGATAGGAATAAGAAGAGGATAGCAAGGGAGCGTAGGAGAAGAGAGAAAGAAAAGGAAAGAGAAAGAAAGAAAATAGAAGGGGTAGGCTTATGTTAGATCACGTTTGTTAGAAGGATTAGAGCATTTGAGTATATACTGTGAAAGGGAAGAGTCCACAGCAACAAAGCCAGGACTCAAGTTCATGTTGGGTACATTGTGTATTAGAGCCGATTCCACAAGACGGTGTCTGTGTAGAGTAGAGGCAGGAAAATTCTTTCCTGCCTCTACTCTACTACTCCACGAGCTCTTCTGTCTTCAAACGACGTGAGGTGCATTTCACGCAGCCTTTCCTTGTAACTTATGCCTCTTAGTTCTGGGACTAGTCTAGTGGCATACCTCTGAACTTTTTCCAGTTTCGTCTTGTGCTTGACATGGTATGGGCTCCATGCTGGGGCCGCGTACTCCAGGATTGGTCTTACATATGTGGTATACAAGGTTCTGAAAGATTCCTTACACAGGTTTCTGAAGGCAGTTCTAATGTTAGCCAGCCTCGCATATGCCACTGATGTTATTCTTTTGATGTGGGCTTCAGGAGACAGGTTTGGCATGATATCAACTCCTAGATCTTTCTCTCTGTCCGTTTCATGAAGGACTTCATCTCCCATTAGGTATCCAGTGTCTGGCCTCCTATTTCCTCCACCTTGTTTCATTACCTTACATTTACTTGGGTTAAACTTTAGTAGCCATTTGTTGGACCATTCCTTCAGCTTGTCTAGGTCATCTTGTAAACTCGTACTATCTTTTTCTGTCTTAATCCTCCTCATAATTTTTGCATCATTTACAAACATTGAAAGGAACGAGTCTATTCCCTCTGGTCCAAGAACTGATCCCTGTGGGACTCAGCTGGTGACGCCTCGCCACTCAGAGATCTCACCCCTCACAGTGACACTCTTCTGTTGCTTAGGTACTCCCTTATCCAATGGAGTACCTTCCCTTTCACTCCTGCCTGTCTCTCCAGTCTGTGCACTAGTCTCCTATGGGGTACTGTGTCAAAGGCTTTCTAGCAATCCAAAAATATGCAGTCTGCCCAGCCCCCCCTCTCTCTTGCCTGGTCATAGAATTCAATCAATCCTGTGAGGCATGGTCTGCCAGTCCTGAACCCATGCTGATGTTGCAATACAAAGTTCTTCCGCTCCAGATGTTCCACTAGTTTTTTCGCACAATCTTCTCTATCACCTTGCATGGTATGCAAGTTAGTGACACTGGCCTGTAGTTCAATGCCTCCTGTCTATCACACTTCTTGAATATCAGGACTACATTAGCCGTCTTCCAAATTTCTGGTAGTTAACTGTTACTAGTGATTTGTTATACACCATGGCGAATGGCTGGCACAGAGTTTCTGCTGCTTCCATAAATTATTTAACCGGGGCATGAGTTCCAGATTTCCTCAAAAATGCATTAAATGAAAACTGGTTCGATTTCAGTCAAACTTTTTTGACGAGTTGTACATGAAAAGAGTTTCATCTGGCCCAAGTCTCAGCATCGTAGCATAAATAGGAAGGGAGAAAAAAAATATTGAAGTTAGTGTCAAAATTATTCCAAAATGGTCAGAAACGGTTATCAAACACAAGTGTCAACTGAAATCATATATACGACTCTCGGCTATCTCAATAGCAAATATTAAAAAATATTAAAATTAGTTTTATTAGAAAAAAATTTAAGTTAAACATTTTTTTTTTTTACGATTTGCATGAAACTTGTACACCTGACAGCACATAAGCCTATCTGTAAGGGTGCCAATTTTGGAGAAAACTGGTGGATGTCAACCTCAGCCACAGATGGCAGCACCTTAGACTTTATTATTTTCTTATCTTTAAAATATTTTAAAATAACATAAATGTTTGGATAACTTTTTTATTTTTTATTCAATTTACATGAAACTTACACCTTATAAACCCCCAACTTATCGTTTTTTCCTTGGTTCATTTATTGATTTTATAATGGCAATAAACATGACATATTTGCATAATTGTTGGGGGAACTTTGAATATTTGTATTAGGAAAACTAAAGATGTTTTGGAAACTCCATAAGTTACGAACCTTTATTATAAGCTAATGTGTCAGAAAAATGTCATAGAATGATTATATCTGAAAGGTGTGTTTTTTTATTCACACTTGAAAATGTGTAAAAATTGTTGAAAAAAAAAAAAAAATATATATATATATATATATATATATAATATATATATATATATATATATATATATATATATTATATATATATATATATATATATGTCGTACCTAGTAGCCAGAACGCACTTCTCAGCCTACTATGCAAGGCCCGATTTGCCTAATAAGCCAAGTTTTCATGAATTAATATTTTTTCGACTACCTACCTACCTAACCTAACCTAACTTTTTCGACTACCTAACCTACCTAACCTAACCTAACTTTTTCGACTACCTAACCTAACCTAACCTAACTTTTAACCACTTCCCCGCCGGCACCTGGATGGTTATCTTGGGCATAGCATTTTATCAAATCACCTCATTTTTTGGGGCAACACGTGAGGAACACAAAAAGTTGGGAAAAGTTGTTCAATGTCAACCAATATTTTTTGGCTAGTTCAATATGAAAAGGGCTTTTTGTGTTCCTCACGTGTTGCCCCAAAAAATGAGGTGATTTGATAAAATGCTATGCCCAAGATAACCATCCAGGTGCCGGCGGGGAAGTGGTTCATATAGCTCAGGCTATCACTTCCTTATGTCCGGTCGTGATGGTCAAGTGGTTTAAGGCATCCCTGTACATACCAGTTGCGTTGCTCCTGGGAGTATGGGTTCGAGTCACTTCTGGGGTGTGAGTTTTCAGTTGTATCTAGTCCTGGGGACCATTCAGGCTTGTTTGCATATATGATATATATATATATAGTATATATATATATATATATATATATATAATATATATATATATATATATATATATATATATATGTCGTACCTAGTAGCCAGAACGCACTTCTCAGCCTACCCTACTATGCAAGGCCCGATTTGCCTAATAAGCCAAGTTTTCCATGAATTAATATTTTCTCAAATTTTTTTCTTATGAAATGAAAAATCTACACATTTCATAATGTATGAGGTCAATTTTTTTATTGGAGTTAAAATTAACGTAGATATATGACCGAACCTAACTAACCCTACCTAACCTAACCTTAACCTATCTTTATAGGTTAGGTTAGGTAGTCGA
>WNGS01002158.1:28894-42332 GCA_020271785.1 Procambarus virginalis
GCTTGATCTACTTGGTGAAATCAAGCCCCACAATACATAATTTGTAGATGAAATGCTGACCAGAAATTCCCCCTAGTAATACTGATAATAATAATGACCTTTAAAGAGAATATCAAAACATGTACACAGACTTCTGAGTAAACATAGGTGACTGCTACAGTTTTCTTGTATGAAAGTCTATATACGTGACAGGAGCGCACGTAAGCTTAGTTAAAAAAACCTCACAACACAAACAAACGCACATGCACACACAAACGCACACAAAGTCAAAATTGAAGCCCCCATAGGAATGAGTGACCACAGTGTATTGACATTTGAGTACCTGGTGGAGGTAGGGATAACCTATCCAAGGATGGGATCGGAAGGGAAAAGACTGAATTACGGGAGAGGAAAATACGAGGAGATGAGAAACTTCCTAAGGGGAATACCATGGGAAACAGAACTCAGAGAAAAGAATGTACAGGATATGATGGACTATGTCACCCAGAAATGCCAGGAAGCTGCAGATAGATTTATCCCGGTCCAAAAGTAGAAAAGCGAAAAGCAACAGAAGAAGCCATGGTTCAACCAGGAATGTAAGGTAGCGAAGCAATTGAGTAAAAGAACATGGAGAAACTACAGGAATAACAGAATGCCAGAGAGCAGGGAGAGATACCAGAGGACAAGAAATGAGTACCTCAGAGTGGGGAGAGAAGCAGAGAGACAGTATGAAAATGACATCGTGAGTAAAGCTAAGACCCAACCAAAGTTGCTCCACAGCCATATCAGGAGGAAAACAACGGTGAAGGAACAAGTGATGAAACTGAGAAAAGGGGAGAAAAGATACGCAGAGAATGACAAGGTGTGTGAAGAACTCAACAAGAGATTCCAGGAGGTCTTCACAAAAGAACAAGGAGAAGCCCCTGTGCTAAATGAGGAGGCGGCAAACCAAGCAACCTTGGAGGCTTTTGATCTCACCAGTGATGAGGTCAAAAGGAATCTGATGGAGCTGAATGTGACAAAGGCTGTTGGGCCTGATGGAATCTCACCGTGGATACTAAAAGAAAGTGCAGAAGCACTAAGCTTGCCACTCTCTATGGTGTATAACAGGTCTCTGGAAACAGGAGACCTACCAGAGAGCTGGAAGACAGCTAATGTAGTCCCAATATACAAAAAGGGTGACAGGCAAGAGGCACTGAACTACAGGCCAGTTTCCCTAACTTGTATACCATGCAAGGTGATGGAGAAAATCGTGAGGAAAAGGCTCGTAGAGCATCTGGAGAGAAACAGCTTTGTAACACACTACCAACATGGGTTCAGAGATGATAAATCGTGCCTCGCAGGGTTAATAGAGTTTTATGACCAAGCAACAAAAATTAGGCAAGAAAGAGAAGGATGGGCAGACTGCATTTTCTTGGATTGTCAGAAAGCTTTTGACACAGTACCCCATAAAAGGCTGTTACGAAAGTTGGAGCAACAGGCGCGAGTAAAAGGTGCTCCAGTGGATAAGGGAGTATCTAAGCAACAGGAAACAGCGAGTAACTGTGAGGGGGAAGACATCAGAGTGGCAAGATGTCACCAGCGGATTCCCACAAGGCTCTGTACTTATACCCATCCTGTTTCTAATATATGTAAACGATCTGCCAGAGGGTATAGACTCATTCCTCTCAATGTTTGCTGATGATGCAAAAATTATGAGAAGAATCAAGATAGATGATAGACAGAGACTACAGGACGACATGGACAGGCTGGATGAATGGTCTAGAAAATGGCTACTAAAATTCAACTTAATCCCCACAAGCACAAATAGGCGAGTACACAAACGCGCGCTCACAAACGCATACGCACGCTCACAAACGCATACGCACGAACGCAAACGCGCGCACATGGTTAAGAGGTACTCCTTTATGCACTGGAGCACCCTACCAGTTACTCTTACCTGTTTCTCCAACTTACGCACCAGCCTCTTATGGAGTAGCCCGTGCTACTTGGAACTTTTGTTCCAGGTAGCAAATCTTTAACAACAACATTATGGGGTACTTTGTCAAAACCTTTCCGACAGTCCAAGAAAAGTTTAAGTTTAGGCTTTTCCCTGAGGGACGAGTTTATTGGGCAGCGACACTCACCCTGTGAGTGGACACACCGCCATAGCAGCATGTACAACACTCCCCAATAGGAATAAACCCCACTGGGTTGTTCAGCCTGTCACTTGTACCCAGACACAGCTAGGACTTTCTTAATTGTCTTAAGTGAACAGCTTCTCAAACCAACCTGTCCTCTTAAAAAGAACGTCACATTTGGCCGTTTGCTCGTATGGCCGAATTTGGACGTAATTTAAAAATGAAAAAAATATGAAAATAAATTTCGGATTTTTTTTTCAACAACAGTAAGTTAAGGGTCCTCTGATAGGTTAGGTGGGCAGGAAATTATCATAAAGTTTCAAAACGTTATGAAAAACGTTTATTTAAAGTGTCCTCTCATAACCTCTGCGCGTACGCCGGACGACTCAAATAGAAAACGGAACAGAACGTCACTTTTGTGAGTCGATTTCATTTCAAATTACGTCCAAATTTGGCCATATCGCGCATACGAGCCAAAAGTGACGTTCTTTTTAAGAGGACGGGTTGCTCAAACAAGAAGATTAACATTTGTCAACCCTAAAAATTCACGTTATCTTGCGGGTACAAAATTGGGAAATATTTTGAGAACAGCATTTATATTTGACAAATAGTATTTTCCTAATTCAAACAATGTGGGGTTTACTATGCTACACACATTTCTAATGTTTCTTATATGTTCACATTCTCTCAGGTAGTGGTCAAGGTGGTGTTCGTCACTCTCATCACAGATTCTGCAACTCCACTGCTCAGCTGTTGTTTCCATCCCAAATCGCCATGGATATTTGTATCCAAGACGAATTCTAGCTATTACTGATTCTCTTCCGCGGTCACATCTCTTCGTCCATAATGATTGGGATTGCCAGCTGCAATCATTTTGTACCAGCGTACAGATTCACTGATTTGTGCTTCTGTCCTCCTTTCCTCAGTTACCTTGTCATGGTGATGTTGCCTGATAATACCTCTAATTTGTAGAAGAGTCTTGGGTATGAAGTATTCAATATGGTCGCCTTCAGCAGCCTGCACATCTGCTCGTTTATTTCCACATATTCCAACATGGGAGGGGATCCACAGAAACTTGACGACTCTTCCCTGATTGGTTAGTACTCTCACAGCTCTCTTGATTTCAGCGGCTATCGGAATGTTTTCTGTTCGATTTTTATTAAGGCTTTGCAGTGCTGCGTTTTAATCAGTGCAGATCACAGATTCACCGTTACAGTGTTTCTTTCTAGAAATTTTAACGCCATGACAATGACAGTTCTGCATGCGTTGAAGAGGCATAGTTTTCAATACATGCTTTTTCTTCACTTGCGGTCTTGAAAGGCATTATTCCTAATTACAGTGTAGCTGCACCAGCCCTACCATTAGCAGGATTAGATGACCCATCAGTGTAGATTTGATCTAATTCTTTCCCAGCTTCTTTATAAATTTTCTCAAGATAATTATGCCTCATTTCTTGTGGCATTTTTTGGATTTTTTCATTGTCATCTCGTTGATGATAATCCTACATGGTTCATCCCTCGAGGGAGGTAACCCCTCTACAGGCATGCGCTCACGGCCTTGCTCAAGCAGGTCAAGTTCATCCAGGTAGCAGACTGACTGGTGTCGCCATTTTTTTGTTTTTCCTGCTTCCTCCTGTGAGTAGCACAGAACTCGTTTTTTTTCTTGGCAATATCATTATAAGGGTGACCTTTGGCTATTTTAATTGCAAGCTTAGCGTTCAGTTCCCTGATTCTGCGTCCAACCACTTGGGCTGGACGGTAGAGCGACTGTCTCTCTTCATGCAGGTCCGCGTTCAATCCCCGACCGTCCAAGTGGTTGGGCACCATTCCTTCACCCCGTCCCATCCCAAATCCTTATCCTGACCCCCTTCCAAGTGCTATACAGTCGTAATGGCTTGGCGCTTCCTCTTTATTTTATTAATTTATTATTATTATTATAACACTGGGGAGAGAGAACCTCTCACGTAGATTAGATGTTTTGGCAGTTCTTGGGACTCCAAGAATGATTGCCAGGGCTTCATTGTGTATGCTTTCAAGCCTTTTCATATCGCTTTGGGAATAAGTGCATAAAGCTGGTGCAGCATAGTCTATGACGGAGCGCACATAGGCTGTGTACATCATTTTTAGCACGGCAATGGAGGTCCCATGCCCATTCCAGGTCTGGTTAATACCTGGTTGATGGGGTTCTGGGAGTTCTACTCCCCAAGCCCGGCCCGAGGTCAGGCTTGACTTGTGAGAGTTTGGTCCACTAGGCTGTTGCTTGGAGCGGCCCGCAGGCCCAAATATCCACCGCAGCCCAGTTGGTCTGGCACTCCTTGGAGGAAACAATCTAGTTTCCTCTTGAAGATGTCCACGGTTGTTCCGGCAATATTTCTTATGCTCGCTGGGAGGATGTTGAACAACCGCGGACCTTTGATGTTTATACAGTGTTCTCTGATTGTGCCCATGGCACCCCTGCTTTCAGTGCCTTGAGTCGACTTTTGCCTGTTCCTATGAGTTGAGCTCTTCTTTCTTCCCCTTGTTAGAGCCGACAGTGACGTCAAGGTACCGATAGTGTTCAACTCACTCATGTGTTTCACCATCAATTTGTAGTTCTTGATTTTCTCTTCGCTTGCGATGACTATATGCTTTTGTTTTGTTTGTGGAGAGAGTGAAACCGAGTTAAACACATTTCCTTCCAAGGAGCTCAATGGACTGTTTTATTTTTCCCAATGTTGGGCTTGTATTATAACATTATCTGCATATCCCACTTGCTGTGTTCCTTCCGGAAAGAGAAGGTTGGGCAGACTGCATTTTCTTGGACTTTGACATCAAAGTCCAAGGAAATGCAGTCTGCCCGAACTTTTCTTTCTTGCTTAATCTTTGTCACCTGATCGCATTAAACCAGTGAGGCAAATTTACCATCCCTGAACCCATGTTGGTGGTGTGTCACGGATATGTCCCGTCTCTCCAGATGTGCTACTAGAGAGAAGGGCGGAGCGGGGGTTTGTTGATGGGTGGGTCAAGATGGTGGTGAGGCGTCCTGCGGTAACCATGGAGACATTCAGCTGGCTCTGAGGCCTGCTGCTGATGTCGCCCCCCGCATTAGTTTATTTGTATTAATATATGTTTTGTTGCGTTGTGTGGTGCGTTGAAGGCAGAGGCTGCCGGGGTAGTGGGAGGTGGTTGTGTTGGCTGGCGAGGTGGGCCAGGCCGGCGAGGTGGGCCAGGCCGGCGAGGTGGGCCAGGCCGGCGAGGTGGCCAGGCCGGCGAGGTGGGCCAGGCCGGCGAGGTGGGCCCGCCGGCGAGGTGGGCCAGGCCGGCGAGGTGGGCCAGGCCGGCGAGGTGGGCCAGGCCGGCGAGGTGGGCCAGGCCGGCGAGGTGGGCCAGGCCGGCGAGGGTGGCCAGCCGGGGAGGTGGGCTAGGCGGCGAGGATGGCGTCTAGTATCCGGAGTGAGTAATGGAGGAGCTGGTACCTGAGCCACGTCACCCGCAAGTTGTGGGTCGGGTCAGTGAGCCGTGAGGGCTGGAGTACAGTTAGGAGCCAGAGCTCGTCTGGGACGGACGCCGCGCGCCTGCCTTCTTCGCGCCTTGTGTGTGTTGTGTGTGAACTAGTGTTGTGTTGAAGCCGCCCGGTGTTACTCTCCGGTGCTGCGTATAGTAATACTTACGCTGTTGTGCGACCCTTGCCCTTGTGCGATGTTAACTTCTTTCCTGGGTATGCGTGCCCCCTGTCCCTTTGTGGTCACAATATATTAATAATATAATAATATATATATATATATATATATATATTATAATATATATATATATATATATATATATAATTATAATATATACCAGTTGCGTTGCTCCTGGCAGTATGGGTTCGAGTCACTTCTGGGGTGTGAGTTTTCAGTTGTTATATATACCCTCCCGGTGGCGATATAATGCCTTAAAACTCGGGTCATGTGGCTCCCCATCGAGGTCATGGGGCGCCCCATTGAGGTCATGTGGCGCCCCCTCGAGGTCATGTGGCGCCCCCTCGAGGTCATGTGGCGCCCCCTCGAGGTCATGTGGCGCCCCCTCGAGCTCATGTGGCGCCCCCTCGAGCTCATGTGGCGCCCCCTCGAGGTCATGTGGCGCCCCTCGAGCTCATGTGGCGCCCCCTCGAGGTCATGTGGCGCCCCCTCGAGCTCATGTGGCGCCCCCTCGAGCTCATGTGGCGCCCCCTCGAGCTCATGTGGCGCCCCCTCGAGCTCATGAGGCGCCCCCTCGAGCTCATGTGGCGCCCCCTTGAGCTCATGTGGCGCCCCCTCCAGGTCATGTGGCGCCCCCTCGAGCTCATGTGGCGCCCCCTCCAGGTCATGTGGCGCCCCCTCCAGGTCATGTGGCGCCCCCTCCAGGTCATGTGGCGCCCCCTCCAGGTCATGTGGCGCCCCCTCGAGCTCATGTGGCGCCCCCTCCAGGTCATGTGGCGCCCCCTCCAGGTCATGTGGCGCCCCCTCCAGGTCATTTTGCATCCGTGTCTGGGAGGGGTGATGAGACATATGGTTCACAAGCCGTGGAAATGTGTGTGCACTATATCATAGCCTATTAGTCCACTATAGGCCTATGCAGAACCTATACGTAACCCTGCAAATAACGGAATTGTGACAAATGTGAAACTGTGCAGATTGGGTGCTGCGAGATGCCCATGAACCTGTCTTAAACAAGACCGGAGTGACTGGCCAGCAAGCACACACCCTTCATGTGTGCTCGTTTATCCCGAACACATACATGTATATGTAAACCTTTCAATATGTAACTACCCCAAGCTTCTGGGGCACTATTGTGTGTGTACCCGGCGTCTGGGGCACTACTGTGTGTGTACCCGGCGTCTGGGGCACTACTGTGTGTGTACCCGGCGTCTGGGGCACTACTGTGTGTGTACCCGGCGTCTGGGGCACTACTGTGTGTGTACCTGGCGTCTGGGGCACTACTGTGTGTGTACCCGGCGTCTGGGGCACTACTGTGTGTGTACCTGGCGTCTGGGGCACTACTGTGTGTGTGTACCCGGCGTCTGGGCACTACTGTGTGTGTACCCGGCGTCTGGGGCACTACTGTGTGTGTACCAGGCGTCTGGGGCACTACTGTGTGTGTACCCGGCGTCTGGGGCACTACTGTGTGTGTACTCGGCGTCTGGGGCACTACTGTGTGTGTACCCGGCGTCTGGGGCACTACTGTGTGTGTACCCGGCGTCTGGGGCACTACTGTGTGTGTACCCGGTGTCTGGGGCACTACTGTGTGTGTACCCGGCGTCTGGGGCACTACTGTGTGTGTACCCGGCGTCTGGGGCACTACTGTGTGTGTACCCGGCGTCTGGGGCACTACTGTGTGTGTACCAGACGTCTGGGGCACTACTGTGTGTGTACCAGGCGTCTGGGGCACTTCTGTGTGTACCAGGCGTCTGGGGCACTACTGTGTGTGTACCAGGCGTCTGGGGCACTACTGTGTGTGTACCAGGCGTCTGGGCACTACTGTGTACAGACAGCGTGGGTATCATTACCAAATATACTGATCAAACCAAGAGTGTTTATCAAGGTGAAGTAAACAGTGTACCATGAGCAGTGTTTACACCGTCTTCATGAGAAGGGAGGAAAGTTTCCGGGAAAATTGTGCACTAATACTGACACGTGTTGGGTCTGTGCTGCACCTTCAGGACGGGGGGGGGGGGGGAATTATTGCTCACATTGTACCTTATACAGGAATGTGTGTGTATTATAGTGATAAGTTATTTATGGAGAGATTTTTATATTGATAACCGAGGCATGTAGAGAGGCAGGGAGGTCTACATGGTGTGTGTGTGTGTGTGTGTGTGGGGGGGGGGGGCTCCCGTTGTAGCCGGGGCCAGGTGTACAGTGACCTTCACGCTCCATAATCTTTAATAAATTCACAATTTAGTAACGCAAATCTTAGCAGTTCTCATCTTGTGTGTTGTATTCTAGGTGGGTGTTTTGTACTTGTGTGTGTGTGTGGCGGGAGAGCAGTGTACCTGCAGTATTGAGCTTTAGCTCTTGGACCCGCCCTTGACCGCCGCTGGGTGTCCAAAACAGTGAATCCCGACCTACCGCACGTTTGCCCTCTCGTATCTATTTTTGACATTATAAATGGAGTTCGCGTGCATTACCTTCTCATTTAGTTCATTCCATGTATCTGCTGCTCTTGTACTAAGATCTGGTTGTATTGTTCTTGTTCTCTTGTACTGCTCTTGTTCTCTTGTACTGCTCTTGTTCTCTTGTACTGCTCTTGTTCTCTTGTACTGCTCTTGTTCTCTTGTACTGCTCTTGTTCTCTTGTACTGCTCTTGTACTGCTCTTGTTCTCTTGTACTGCTCTTGTACTGCTCTTGTTCTCTTGTACTGCTCTTGTACTGCTCTTGTTCTCTTGTACTGCTCTTGTTCTCTTGTACTGCTCTTGTTCTCTTGTACTGCTCTTGTTCTCTTGTACTGCTCTTGTACTGCTCTTGTACTGCTCTTGTTCTCTTGTACTGCTCTTGTTCTCTTGTACTGCTCTTGTTCTCTTGTACTGCTCTTGTACTGCTCTTGTACTGCTCTTGTTCTCTTGTACTGCTCTTGTTCTCTTGTACTGCTCTTGTTCTGCTCTTGTACTGCTCTTGTACTGCTCTTGTTCTCTTGTACTGCTCTTGTTCTCTTGTACTGCTCTTGTTCTCTTGTACTGCTCTTGTTCTGCTCTTGTACTGCTCTTGTACTGCTCTTGTACTGCTCTTGTACTGCTCTTGTACTGCTCTTGTTCTCTTGTACTGCTCTTGTTCTCTTGTACTGCTCTTGTTCTGCTCTTGTACTGCTCTTGTACTGCTCTTGTACTGCTCTTGTACTGCTCTTGTACTGCTCTTGTTCTCTTGTACTGCTCTTGTACTGCTCTTGTACTACTCTTGTACTGCTCTTGTACTGCTCTTGTACTGCTCTTGTACTACTCTTGTACTGCTCTTGTACTGCTCTTGTACTACTCTTGTACTGCTCTTGTACTGCTCTTGTACTGCTCTTGTACTGCTCTTGTACTGCTCTTGTACTATTGTACTACTCTTGTACTATTGTACTACTCTTGTACTGCTCTTGTACTGCTCTTGTACTGCTCTTGTACTACTCTTGTACTGCTCTTGTACTGCTCTTGTACTGCTCTTGCACTGCTCTTGCACTGCTCTTGTACTGCTCTTGTACTACTCTTGTACTGCTCTTGTACTGCTCTTGTACTGCTCTTGTACTGCTCTTGTACTGCTCTTGTACTGCGCTTGTACTGCTCTTGTACTATTGTACTACTCTTGTACTATTGTACTACTCTTGTACTGCTCTTGTACTGCTCTTGTACTGCTCTTGTACTATTGTACTGCTCTTCTACTGCTCTTGTACTGCTCTTGTACTGCTCTTGTACTGCTCTTGTACTGCTCTTGTACTATTGTACTGCTCTTGTACTGCTCTTGTACTGCTCTTGTACTCTTGTACTGCTCTTGTACTCTTGTACTGCTCTTGTACTGCTCTTGTACTACTCTTGTACTGCTCTTGTACTGGTCTTGTACTGCTCTTGTACTGCTCTTGTACTGGTCTTGTACTGCTCTTGTACTGTTCTTGTACTGGTCTTGTACTGGTCTTGTACTGCTCTTGTACTGCTCTTGTACTGCTCTTGTACTGCTCTTGTACTACTCTTGTACTGCTCTTGTACTCTTGTACTGCTCTTGTACTGCTCTTGTACTGCTCTTGTACTGCTCTTGTACTGCTCTTGTACTGCTCGTGTACTGCTCTTGTACTGTTCTTGTACTGCTCTTGTACTGCTCTTGTACTACTCTTGTACTGCTCTTGTACTACTCTTGTACTACTCTTGTACTGCTCTTGTACTGCTCTTGTACTGCTCTTGTACTCTTGTACTGCTCTTGTACTGCTCTTGTACTACTCTTGTACTACTCTTGTACTGCTCTTGTACTCTTGTACTGCTCTTGTACTGCTCTTGTACTGCTCTTGTACTGCTCTTGTACTGCTCTTGTTCTGCTCTTGTACTACTCTTGTACTGCTCTTGTACTGCTCTTGTACTACTCTTGTACTACTCTTGTACTGCTCTTGTACTGCTCTTGTACTGCTCTTGTACTGCTCTTGTACTCTTGTACTGCTCTTGTACTGCTCTTGTACTACTCTTGTACTGCTCTTGTACTGCTCTTGTACTGCTCTTGTACTGCTCTTGTAATACTCTTGTACTGCTCTTGTACTACTCTTGTACTGCTCTTGTACTCTTGTACTGCTCTTGTACTGCTCTTGTACTGCTCTTGTACTATTGTACTGCTCTTGTACTGCTCTTGCACTACTCTTGTACTGCTCTTGTACTGCTCTTGTACTATTGCACTGCTCTTGTACTGCTCTTGTACTATTGTACTGCTCTTGTACTGCTCTTGTACTACTCTTGTACTACTCTTGTACTATTGTACTGCTCTTGTACTACTCTTGTACTGCTCTTGTACTCTTGTACTATTGTACTGCTCTTGTACTATTGTACTGCTCTTGTACTGCTCTTGTACTAAGATCTGCTTGTACTGCTCTTGTACTACTCTTGTACTACTCTTGTACTACTCTTGTACTGCTCTTGTACTAAGATCTGCTTGTACTGCTCTTGTACTACTCTTGTACTACTCTTGTACTACTCTTGTACTGCTCTTGTACTAAGATCTGCTTGTACTGCTCTTGTACTACTCTTGTACTCTTGTACTGCTCTTGTACTGCTTTGTACTAAGATCTGCTTGCACTGCTCTTGTACTGCTCTTGCACTGCTCTTGTACTAAGATCTGCTTGCACTGCTCTTGTACTAAGATCTGCTTGCACTGCTCTTGTACTGCTCTTGTACTATTGTACTGCTCTTGTACTGCTCTTGTACTGCTCTTGTACTACTATTGTACTGCTCTTGTACTACTCTTGTACTGCTCTTGTACTGCTCTTGTACTGCTCTTGTACTAAGATCTGCTTGCACTGCTCTTGTACTGCTCTTGTACTGCTCTTGTACTGCTCTTGTACTGCTCTTGTACTACTCTTGTACTGCTCTTGTACTGCTCTTGTACTATTGTACTGCTCTTGTACTATTGTACTGCTCTTGTACTATTGTACTGCTCTTGTACTGCTCTTGTACTGCTCTTGTACTATTTACTACTCTTGTACTGCTCTTGTACTACTCTTGTACTGCTCTTGTACTGCTCTTGTACTGCTCTTGTACTACTCTTGTACTACTCTTGTACTATTGTACTGCTCTTGTACTGCTCTTGTACTCTTGTACTGCTCTGCTCTTGTACTCTTGTACTGCTCTTGTACTACTCTTGTACTGCTCTTGTACTACTATTGTACTGCTCTTGTACTACTCTTTTACTGCTCTTGCACTGCTCTTGTACTGCTCTTGTAGTGCTCTTGTACTACTCTTGCACTGCTCTTGTACTACTCTTGTACTGCTCTTGTACTACTCTTGTACTGCTCTTGTACTACTCTTGTACTGCTCTTGTACTATTGTACTATTGTACTGCTCTTGTACTGCTGCTCTTGTACTGCTCTTGTACTGCTCTTGTACTACTCTTGTACTGCTCTTGTACTGCTCTTGTACTGCTCTTGTACTGCTCTTGTATTCTTGTACTGCTCTTGTACTAAGATCTGCTTGTACTACTCTTGCACTGCTCTTGTATTCTTGTACTGCTCTTGTATTCTTGTACTGCTCTTGTATTCTTGTACTGCTCTTGTATTCTTGTACTGCTCTTGTATTCTTGTACTGCTCTTGTATTCTTGTACTGCTCTTGTACTACTCTTGTACTGCTCTTGTACTGCTCTTGTACTACTCTTGTACTACTCTTGTACTGCTCTTGTACTGCTCTTGTTACTGCTCTTGTACTCTTGTACTGCTCTTGTACTGCTCTTGTACTACTCTTGTACTGCTCTTGTACTACTCTTGTACTATTGTACTGCTCTTGTACTACTCTTGTACTGCTCTTGTACTCTTGTACTATTGTACTGCTCTTGTACTATTGTACTGCTCTTGTACTGCTCTTGTACTAAGATCTGCTTGTACTGCTCTTGTACTACTCTTGTACTACTCTTGTACTGCTCTTGTACTGCTCTTGTACTGCTTTGTACTAAGATCTGCTTGCACTGCTCTTGTACTGCTCTTGCACTGCTCTTGTACTAAGATCTGCTTGCGCACTGCTCTGTACTAAGATCTGCTTGCACTGCTCTTGTACTGCTCTTGTACTATTGTACTGCTCTTGTACTGCTCTTGTACTGCTCTTGTACTACTATTGTACTGCTCTTGTACTACTCTTGTACTGCTCTTGTACTGCTCTTGTACTGCTCTTGTACTAAGATCTGCTTGCACTGCTCTTGTACTGCTCTTGTACTGCTCTTGTACTGCTCTTGTACTGCTCTTGTACTGCTCTTGTACTACTCTTGTACTGCTCTTGTACTACTCTTGTAGTACTACTCTTTGTACTACTCTTGTACTGCTCTTGTACTACTCTTGTACTACTCTTGTACTGCTCTTGTACTCTTGTACTACTCTTGTACTGCTCTTGTACTACTCTTGTACTACTCTTGTACTACTCTCTTGTACTGCTCTTGTACTGCTCTTGTACTCTTGTACTACTCTTGTACTGCTCTTGTACTTCTCTTGTACTACTCTTGTACTGCTCTTGTACTGCTCTTGCACTACTCTTGTACTACTCTTGTACTGCTCTTGTACTGCTCTGTACTACTCTTGTACTATTGTACTGCTCTTGTACTACTCTTGTACTATTGTACTCTTGTACTGCTCTTGTACTACTCTTGTACTGCTCTTGTACTCTTGTACTACTCTTGTACTGCTCTTGTACTGCTCTTGTACTATTGTACTGCTCTTGTACTACTCTTGTACTGCTCTTGCACTGCTCTTGTACTGCTCTTGTACTGCTCTTGTACTACTCTTGTACTGCTCTTGTACTACTCTTGTACTGCTCTTGTACTACTCTTGTACTGCTCTTGTACTATTGTACTGCTCTTGTACTATTGTATGTTCTATTGTACTGCTCTTGTACTGCTCTTGTACTGCTCTTGTACTGCTCTGTACTACTCTTGTACTGCTCTTGTACTGCTCTTGTACTGCTTCTGTACTCTCTCTTGTACTGCTCTTGTATTCCTTGTACTGCTCTTGTACTAAGATCTGCTTGTACTACTCTTACGCTCTTGTACTGCTCTTGTATTCTTGTACTGCTCTTGTATTCTTGTACTGCTCTTGTATTCTTGTACTGCTCTTGTATTCTTGTACTGCTCTTGTATTCTTGTACTGCTCTTGTATTCTTGTACTGCTCTTGTATTCTTGTACTGCTCTTGTATTCT
>WNGS01002160.1:15147-26987 GCA_020271785.1 Procambarus virginalis
ACCTGGTGTGCCATGGGCGTGCTGGATCATCGGCTGGGACCATCAGCCGGAACTACATCAGCTGTGCTTAGCCCCTCAGAGGCATTCATAGCTGGAACACCATCAGCTGTGCCCTCAGCTGCGGAGCGTCGGCTGGGACCACCTCCGCCGCAGCATCGGCAGCTCTGCTTGGCCCCAGGGGCATGCCCTGCTGTAACACCACCAGCTGTGCCATCAGCTGCTGGATCATCGGCTGGGACCACCTCCGCCGGAACAACAGCAGCTGTGCTTGGCCGCCAGGGCCATGCTCAGCTCTGAAATGCCACCAGCTGTGGCATCAGGTGCTGGATCATCGGCTGGTACCACAGTAGCTGGAACAACAGCGCAGGTGCTTGGCCCCCGCGGGGTCGTGCACAGCTGTGCACCACCAGGTCTGTGCCATCGGCGTGCTGGATCATCGGCTGGGACCTCGTCAGCCGGGACAACAGCAGCTGTGCTTGTCCCCAGGCATGCTCGGCTGGCACACCGCCAGCTGCTGGATCATCGGCTGGGAACCACATCAGCCGGGGACTGATAATAAACACCACCAGTGTGCAGCGGCATGCTGATCATCCGGCTGGGACCACATTAGCGGAACAACAGCACTGTGCTTGGCCCCCAGGGCATGCTCACTGGCCCACCGCCAGCTTGCCGACAGCTGCTGGATCATCGGCTGGGACACATCAGCCGGAACAGCAGCAGCTGACTTGGCCCCCAGTGTCATGCTAGCTCGGAACTTCACAGCTGAGCCTTCAGTACTTCAGCTGCTAGATCGTCGGCTGGGAACTAGAACAAATACAATAAAATTATAAAATTAAAGAAATAAATAATAAATAAAATTATAACAAGAACTAAAATGGGGAAAATAAGATTAATAATAGGACACCACCAGCTGTGCCCTCGGCTGCTGAACCATCGGCTGGGACCACCTCCGCCGGAGCATCAGCAGCTGTGCTTGGCCCCCGGGGGCACGCTCGGCTGGAACACCACCAGCTGTGCCGTCAGCTGGCAGTACCACATCAGCCGGAACTACAGCAGCTGTGCTTAGCCCCCCAGGGTCATGCACAGCTGGAACACCACCAGCTGTGCCCACAGCTGCTAGACATCGGCTGGGACCACATCCGCCGGAACAACAGCAGCTGTGCTCGGCCCCCAGGGTCATGCTCGGCTTGGAATACCACCAGCTGCGCCAACAGTTGCTGGCTCATCGGCTGAGACCACATCAGCCGGAACAGCAGCAGCTGTGCTCGGCCCCCAGGGGCATGCTCAGCTTGGCACACCACCAGCTGTGCCGTCAGAGTGTAGGATCATCGGCTGGCGCCACATCAGCCGGAACAACAGCAGCTGTGCTTGTCCCCCAGGGGCATGCTCAGCATGCTCAGCCTTCGGCTGCTGGATCATCGGCGGGAACCACTTCCGCCGGAACATCGGCAGCCGGGACAGGCGCCGGGTACACGCCGGGCACCTGGGACAATCCTAACTACAACAGGGCGCCGCGCACGCGGGCATGGAGGGGAACACGACAGGACTATATCTTAGGATAATGTAGATGGGCCCGCTGCTCCAGCATAATTCTAATCAGAAAAAAAAATTATTTTTTATTAAAAATGCGACGAAATGAATAGCTGGTGACGGCAAATAAAGACGACGAACCAAGCGTCAGTTAGGTTAGGATTGGTTTGGTTAAGTTAGGTTAGGTTAGGTTAGGTTAGGGTAGTTTAGGTTAAGTCAGCCCAACCTAACATTTATTCAGTACCAACGTAATGCCAGGAAGCTCTCCGGCTTCCTCCTGCCCTCCAGCTGTGCCAACAGCTGCTGGATCGATCGTCGGCTGGGAAAGTAAGGTAAGCAATAGGAAATACCAAATAATATAAATGGTAACGTGAATGCTGTCCACTCTGGAGACCAACAAAAGGAATTAAAATACCATAAAATATAAACTTAAAGAAATAATAAAGTAAATAATGTAACAAAATAAAGAAAAATAACAAGGAATAATAGAACGCCCCCAGCTGCTGGACCCTCGGCTGGGCCCTCCTCCGCTGGTACAACAGCAGCTGTGCTTGGCCCCCCAGGGGGCTCGGCGCGGAACAGCACCGTCTGTGCCATCAACTGCTGGGACATCGGCTGGTACCACATCAGCCGGAACAACAGCAACGTTTTGTAGTGTAATGTCCGGGAGACGGCCAGCAAGAGTGGCCGAGTCCCCTGGACGCGCTTAAATGCCCCAGCGTGATGCGCACGCAACCAAGGACGGTTAGTCACAGATATGGTATTACGTTTTCTTCTGCCCCCAGAAATTTCGCCGTTTGCTTTGCATACAGCGACTATATATGTATTTAAAATATAAAACATTTTGCGTTTATCAACGCATCTCTCTGAGTTACAATTTTTTTTCTGAATTGTGAAGCCTGTATTGGCCGCCTGGCAGGACACTGATGCATTGAAAGTTTTCATGTGTCCGGACACTGGCGATCGTGTCGTATTGACTATTTATTTAACCATGTCTTGACTTTCATTTAAGATATATTTTCCTTGAAATGTAATCACATTATCGTCTACATCTTTGTTTATGCTGACATATAGACCTTTGATGTTACTTTGCACATATACAAATGAATTACACCATTAATTCACTTGTTTGCAGGCCTTCACACTCCCTGAGATAGCCATCACGTAAATGTAAAAAGGCATATAACTTCACTTTCACTTCAGTTATATTTATGCTAAAGTATTAACATGCAGCTTATATTTCTGTCTTTATTATGACATAGAAAACTTCGTTTATTACAATATTTAGATTAAATTAACATTGATCTTCGAAAGATCATAATCCCATCGATAGGGAGAGCGTCGGCCAAGAAACCTTGTTTAAAATATGAATATCTTTCCTGTCTAATAAGATATAATCTCTGTCATGGATTCACAAAAACTATTTTATCTCTGCATTTCTGATAATATATACAAATATAAGTTTTATTTGTGAATCTCTATTAATTAAGCAATATATCAGAGAGTGTGTAGGGTTCGGTGTTCTATGAACGAAAAAGACATGGGTAGTTTAAGTAGCGAACGCATACAAACGAATAACGTTAGTATCTATATAACAAAATTATTGTCCTATGGAGTTGATTTAACTTACAGACACATTTTTATAAATAAATATTAGATGTTTTGTGGCTATTTATGAATGATATTATTACAAATACCCATTCTACTTGTTAATATCATTAATTAAATTTGCGACAATTTGAGCAAAGAATTGCGACGACTGGATCACTGTGTACAGGAGGCTGATATGGCAGCAAACACTCTCCAGGCGACCATATATGAAACAACTTCTTCTGAAACAACTCTTCTGAAACAACAATGAAACAACTTCTTCCACTCTACCAATTACCGTTGGAGTGCCACAGGGCAGTATCTTAGGACCTCTTCTATTTCTTATATATATAAACGATCTGCCTAATGTCTCTAATATTCTCAAACCTATATTGTTTGCTGACGATACTACTCTTATCTATTCAGACCTCAACCCACATACACTAAATAATGTTGTGAATAATGAATTAAAAAAAGTCCACTTATGGATGTCAACTAACAAACTAACATTAAACATCGAAAAGACCTACTACATCTTATTTGGAAGCAAATCATCAAATGCAATTCAGCTACAGATAGACAACATTAACATCAGTAATAAAAATGATGGCAAGTTTCTTGGCCTATTCCTAGACAAGAGACTCAACTTCAGCACCCACATTCAACACATAACTAAGAAAGTCTCTAAGACAGTTGGTATACTCTCCAAAATCAGATATTATGTTCCTAACTCTGCTCTCCTCTCTCTCTATTATGCTCTAATCTACCCCTATCTTAATTATGGTATCTGTGCATGGGGGTCTACCTCTGCAAACCACCTTAAGCCCATCATCACCCAGCAAAAATCTGCTATCAGAATAATAACTAACTCTGCTTTCAGACAACACTCAGCTCCCTTGTTTAAATCCCTAAACTTGCTAAATATTAACTCCCTCCACACATTCTCTTGTGTCAACTACATTTACAAAACCCTGTTCTTAAATGCAAACCATGCTCTGAAACTCTCTCTGGACAGATGTAATAGGACCCATTATCACCACACCAGAAATAAATATCTCTTTGATATCCCCAGGGTCAAACTTAATCTGTGTAAACACTCTATGCAAATTAAGGGACCTAGTCTATGGAACTCACTCCCTAGTGAATTGAAAAACTGTAAAACGTTTGCCTTATTTAAAAACAAAACCAAAAAGTACTTAATTTCTCTGTATCTAGTGTTACCCAATCTCCTAATTCTTATGTATTTAACCCAAACAACCTTATCATTGTGTTCATTGCTGTCTTCCTTTATGTTTAGTTTTAGTTCATTTATTATGCACCCCCATACCCATCTTGTGGGCGGTAGTGGAAAGGGTTACAGAGGCACATAATGGGCTCAGGGACTGAACCCCACAATTCATTTAGCTAAGCAAGTTACAATCTTGATGAGCTAGTTACAAAATTCAATATAAGTCGTCACATCAACAATGGGTTCGAGATCGACCTCAAATACAGGTTCTAAATTAAGCAACTGACATATGTGGAGAGCTAGTGTCACAATTTATATGTTTGCCCTGCACACCGCCCCCCATCCAGTGGGCAGCGGTGGATAGGTTACAATCACTCTGTTACTACCTACAGTTAGCAAACTGGGGATATTTGGCTAAAATTTCTGGTAGCAGATCATTTTGAATGAAATATTTACACATCGCTGGAACATTGGTTATAGAATTGTCTCTAAATTCACGTATCTTTTCGCACTCCATCACATAGTGACGGAGGGTGTGCGAATAATTTTGTTGACACAGTTTACATTTGGTCAGGTCTACATCGATGCTGTATTGTGCCTACCAAATTTTGTCAACTACCATTCAAGCTTTCATTGCAATCAATCTTAGCTACCTATAAGTGCTTTAATTATACTGTACCTACAATTTTCTCTCATCTTTTTTTTTCTTTTTTCTTTTCTTGCCATGTATCTGTTATCATTTCTTTTTTATAATTTTTGCTAGTATTTACGTGCTAAAAATTTTCTTAGATTAAGGACCTGCCCGAAACGCTGCGCGTACTAGTGGCTTTACAAGATTGGAATTACCATATTATATATTCTCACATTCCCAATGTACCTTCTTGTATATGAATAAATAAATAAATAAATAAATATATCTTAAATAAGTCGCTCCACAATTTTGTCGCTTGGACCGTCGACTTCCTATGGCGTCACCTGTTACATATTTACTTCGAATTTCGATATGAAATTACATTATTTCAGAATGAAAATAGGTTTGATCGTGTTCTACGTGCAGCACCAACATTAAAGTAATTAAATATATCGATAGTATATTATTTCTTATTTTAATATCATACTAGTATATTATTTCTTATTTTAATATCATACTTCCCCACCTCCTCCCAAGGCACACCACGAGGGGGAGACACACTCCGAGCCCGCCGTGAACGCTTCGAGACAGGTCGCACTACACCACGCCCAGCAGGCCCCGCCGCAGGCACGGCCACCATCTGCACATCCACACAGGTCACACCAGCACTGTCCGAAGAGTCCACAGAGGCCACATCACCCACACTGTCCACATCATCCAGGGAAACAGCCTCAGAACACCGACGCGCACGCTTCTGCAAAGGGATGGAAAGAGCAGAACTACAGTTGTCAGCACACACAGGCACGGCAGGCACCTCTCCCTGCCGAAGCACCCCCTCTAAAACAACAGAACCCGTATTCCCGGGAGCCGGTATCACATCCACAGGCGGGACATGGACCTCCACCGGGACATCCTGCACAACACGCAGCTCAGGCGACGGCCCAACACCCACACACACCGGCTCAACATCCCCAGGGGCCACAGCAGGCACCAGACGGGTCGTGCAGGCCGTAGAATTCACCTTAACAGGCGGAGCAGCAGACAGGCAATCAGGCGCCGCAGGCACAGTACCCACTCCATCCTCAGAACCGTCCGAAAGTAACAAGGGTGGGAAATCCTCCGCACGAAAAACATGCACCCGACCAGCTGCTCCCACGTCGCACGCTGCAGCCAGATGACCCTCGTGACCACACCGATAACAGGTGCGCGGTTGACCCCGATACTGGCAGTGGAGCGTGTATCCCAACACGGACATCGACGATGGTACACTACACTTCAGCGACATTGTCAGGGTGCGGGAGCCGTCAAGCATACCAACACAATGCCCGGCAACGACCCTGTTCCAACGAACACTTAACACTGTCCCAAACCGTTCGAAACAGGAGGTCAAAAAGTCGTCCTGAAATTCGAAGGGGGCACCATGCACCGCCGCAGACGTCAAGGTGACACTAAGATTCACTACCTTAACGGAGCCAGCAGTATCAGGGAGAGGGTAAACACGCCCCTCACACCACTCGAGAAACGCCTGAAAGGCAGCCTGGAGGCGGAACTTTACCACAGCACGGTTGCCCTGAAGCAGCTGGATGCCCACCAGGTCCGACAGCTGCACATGAAGCACGTCCACCAGGGCGACACCAACCAATGGATGGTCCACTGGCACCGTAAACGCCAGACCAGCCGACAATGTTCTCTTCACTGGGGGGCGAGAAGTCCCCATGGCTAAGCAAACGTCACCCTGTCAGTGGCAGACCACCACCAGCAGGGCAAACCAGCAATCACCCAACGTAAACACTAGCCAGTGCGGAGAGACCTCAGGAGCGTCCGACCTGGCCGGTGGTCACCACGCAACCATGATGCACATTGATGAAAGACCTTTTGAGTGTGATGAGTGTGGCAAACGGTTTAGAGATCGTGGATCTATAATAAGTCACATGTTAGTACATACAGAAGAAAGGCCTTTTGCGTGTGATAAATGTGGCAGATTATATAAATCACGTCAAGGTATAAAAGAACACATGTTTTTTTATTTATTTTTATTTTTACATGAAAACATGCAAATTAAATACAATAAAACATTACAAAACCAAGGAGAAACAAAAAACCCATCAGCCAGAAGGGCCGACAGGACAGCATAACAAAGTACAAAATTCAAAAAGGCATGTAAAGTACAGTACAAATGAGAAACACATGCTGTACAAAGTATAAACAAAGACAAACCAACAAAAACATAGGCGCATAGCAAACAGTACATACCCATCGGTACACAACAACATGGCACAATGTACATGGCACAACAACAAGGTAAACCAGAAACAGAAACAAAAAAAACACAAAACAAAACAAAACAAACCAAAACAAAACAAAACAAACTAAAACAAATTATCCGCACAAAAACCCCGCACGTAAGAGAGCAAACAGCATAGCCAGAGGGGCACATAATACAACAAATCAAATAAACATAATACAACAAATCAAATAAACATAAGTCATGAAAGGGTCGAGCCTAAATTACCATTCAGAAAACAAGGACGACATCGGCCTGAAGGGTACACAAGAAACAGTTCATAACATACCAAAGCCTAATACACACAGCAAGCACACGGACTATCAGGACTGCGCATACTTTTCCGGCCACTCAGTCGCCGGAAAAAGAATACAATACGCCTCCCACAACACCAGTATTTCTTCCGGAATAGGGGCACGAAGGGACGTCCGAGGATCGGGCATGGAAATCGGCACACTTTCAACAAATGCCTGAGCGTCCGGAACCCAGACAGTCGTGGGGCACCACGGAATAGGCTTCACGCGGTCATGATATAGAATCCGCACAGGGTTGGATTTCGAATGCGGCAAGCCGTTGGCCAAGATGAACGGGACGGACGTCCCCTTGCAGGCGCGGGCAACTGGCCGCGCACACAGAACTTCGACAGCCTCACAGGGCTCTGCAGCAACCTCCGGACGGGACACCGGCAGCGGCCCCCCTCGCCGAACATCCTTCTTTAGGAGCAATACTAGGTCGCGTCCCGCACCAGCACCCCCCTCACCAGCATCCGGAGGAGCAACCACCCCCCACTGCGGGGAACTGCCGACAGAAGCCACAGGAGGCGAATCATATACACAGCCTTCGGCATCAGCAGATATATGGACGTCAGCGTCCACTACCTCAATTCCTGATAACCCATCAGCGCCAGAATCCACCTCATCAGCCCATGCAGTAGACGAACGCCTGGATCTCTTGGGCACCGGGCGCACATCTTCGGAACCGGAAGCGGACCCAGACCCACGGGCATCACAAGCCGCACGTACTCGTCTTACGACTGCAGCAGCTTCAACCGCAGGGGGAACCGGACCACACACAACCGGGGACCCCACAGCCACTTCAGCATCCGGAACCCGAGGTGAGGAGACAGGGCCAGGCGCAGCATCGGAAGACAGGTGAGCATGCGCTGAGGAGGGCGCAGTACAACGGGCCACTGGAGCAGCAGGGACAGGCACACTAACAGGATCAGGGGAATCCACCGATCTCATCGCAACAGCCGGAGGAGGGCCGGCGACATCCGGGGAAACGGCAGGGGACGCCGGGGGAGTCGCATCAACGATCCGGGCGGTTGCCGCATCCCCGAAGTCCTCGTCCAGGGGAAGCGGAGGGAAATCTTCTTCCCGAAAGAGGTTGATAGGTGCAACCGGAGCCGCCTCGCACCCTGCAGCCTGATGCCCCAACAAGCCACACCGGAAACAGGTCCGAGGCTGTCGGGCATAGTACACCCGGATGTAGCATCCCAGAAGCCGGACTGAAGATGGAATGTCCGACCGCAGACGCATGCCCAAGGTGCGAATATTCGTCCGCCTCCCGGCATACTTCCCGGAGGATATCGTGTTTACCCTCACACTGACTACGGGCCCAAATCGCTGGAAATAACGTCGCAGAAGCTCTTCGGGAAACTCCAGGGGCGCCCCATGCACGCTGACATAGGTCAGCGCACCACTCCGGTCTGATATGGCGACTGAGCCGGTACCTCCCGGCAGTGACAGCGAGCGCCCCTCGTAGCGACTGAGGAAGGCACGATATACCTCCTCCGTCGCCAGCTTGATGACAACGCGACGCGCAGTCACCAGCTCAATCCCGTCAACATCTAGCACCGGGATATGCAGCAAGTCGCACAGTACCTCCGCTACCTCTGGATACCCAGCACGGCCAGAGAATTCCAGTCCTACCGAGTTCACACGCTTGATTGCTGGTAGGGGACCACCCATGGTGAACCCAACACCTGCCACGTCTGCACACCGCCAGGCAGGCAACAACACTGGGGGGTGGGGGGGGCAGCTACGCCCCGCCACCTGGCGATCAAACGGCTGACTACCCTAGCAGTCACGGAGGGACACGTCCGCACTCCACGGCTGCTCAGGGTCAACTCCTCTGAACACATGTTAGTGCATGCTGATGATATAATGATACACACCACTGGGTATGCTAACACACAGAACACTCTTAACTCTGTATTAGATTCATGTCAGGACCTAGGTTTAATTATCTCAGCAGAGAAAACAAAGATACTAAATCGGCGCCCACCCAGGCAGGGAGGAGCTGTTCGCAAGATGCAACTATCTGATGGCTCCCAGCTTGACTATGTAAACAGATTCAAATACCTTGGCCTTGAGGTGCCACTGTATGGTCCTGTTGTATTCAGACTCTGTCGTCAGTATAAAGAGAGGCTCCGAGCTCTCAAGGCTGTTGCAGGTTATCACTCAGGCTATGGTGCCAATGTCAGAATTGTCAAAATGATGTACCTTGCATACATCAGATCTTTAGTGGATTATGCTGCACCTCTGCTTGTTTTGATGCCTGAAAGAAAGCTTGGAGGGCTTGAAAAATTGCAGAACGAAGCCCTGAGGATAATCCTTGGGTGCCCTCGTACCACAAAGATACTTAATATGAGAAAGGAACTTAATATTCTGAGCGTTGTTGATCGTGTTACTGAAATTAATTGTCAAATTGGTATAAAAATGCTTAGGCTAACTCATCCTAATCCTTGCACAGAAGCCCTTCAGAATTACTTTATTGAAGATCAGCATTGTTCCAAATGGATAACAAAAACTGGAACTCAACTCAGAATGTATGGGGTTCATGATTTGTACCAAGAGAAACAACAACGGCACTTTCCTGCACCGTGGGAGGTTACACCCTTTCCAGTTTTAATCCCTCCCTTTCCACCCAAGAAGCAAATTAGAGATAAGCCCAAGCTTCGTCTTGAGGCAAAGCTCAACGCCTTAAGCCATATTGATGCTCTGTCCACAGAGCATTCTCTCTCTCAAATCATATACACTGATGGTTCCCTACACCGCACCACGGGTGCAGCTGGAAGTGCAGTTGTTCTGACAATGGGCGATGGCTTGTACTTTGAGTGGGGAGTCCGTATAAACAATTGGGCCTCTACCCTTCAGACTGAACTATTTGCCTTGATCCTTGCACTGAAATGTGTACAAGTCTCCAAACTTGATACATTAATTGTAAGTGACTCCTTATCATCCTTAAATGCTCTCAACTCTTTAAGACACAACTGTAACATGCTCGTGTCCGAAGCTAGACACAAATACAACAAAATTATTAAGGATGGTAACAGAGTCCATTTCATGTGGTCTCCATCTCATGTTGGCCTCCGAATGCATGATAGAGCTGATAAGTTAGCCAAAGAATCTGCCTTTAAAGGAGCCGTTGAGTGTAACCTTGGATTGTCAATGAGCAATCTGAGAGCAGCAGTACACCGAGAACTTCAACAAGATCTTGTAGATCTGAGGCAAAGTGAAATTGACACCAGTAATTCCATCTATCATCATACTATCATGCAAGAGGAGCCACACATCTATGGATCATCCAATAAAATCAGCAGACTTCTAGATGTTACTGCTGCTCGGCTTAGACTCGGTTACAAGTATCTCTGGGAATTCTCATTATCTGCCGATGTAGACCTGACCAAATGTAAACTGTGTCAACAAAATTATTCGCACACCCTCCGTCACTATGTGATGGAGTGCGAAAAGATACGTGAATTTAGAGACAATTCTATAACCAATGTTCCAGCGATGTGTAAATATTTCATTCAAAATGATCTGCTACCAGAAATTTTAGCCAAATATCCCCAGTTTGCTAACTGTAGGTAGTAACTGAGTGATTGTAACCTATCCACCGCTGCCCACTGGATGGGGGGCGGTGTGCTGGACAAACATATAAATTGTGACACTAGCTCTCCACATATGTCAGTTGCTTAATTTAGAACCTGTATTTGAGGTCGATCTCGAACCCATTGTTGATGTGACGACTTATATTGAATTTTGTAACTAGCTCATCAAGATTGTAACTTGCTTAGCTAAATGAATTGTGGGGTTCAGTCCCTGAGCCCATTATGTGCCTCTGTAACCCTTTCCACTACCGCCCACAAGATGGGTATGGGGTGCATAATAAATGAACTAAAACTAAAAAACTGTTAGTGCATTTGAATGGTAAACCTTCATGAGTGTCCAGCGTTTTGGAAGAGATTCAGTCATCTTTGTAATATGAAAACTCACAAGATGGTACATTTGGGTGATAGATTAAACATTTTGAGTGTGAGAGATAAATCGGAAAATGTTTTAAGTATAATGTATAATAAAGCACATATTAGTTCATTAACTTATAATACCATTTTGTCAATTTTAAAATTGTTAGAAATTGTAAACTTTATCAGGAAAATATCTTGCACTCTCCATAGCTGCAACCAATTATTTCATTATATATTTTTTTTACTGTTTTAGCTTGCCCAATTCCATATACTGTATTCAAAAACATGGTGTTGCTACTTAACTGTAACTTGTTTCTCATTCTCC
>WNGS01002160.1:35384-47734 GCA_020271785.1 Procambarus virginalis
GACATATACAAAAATGAGTAATGGAGTACTTAACCAACTAAGTCACAGAAATAAAGAATTAAGAGGAAGGAGGAGAGCACGTCCGAACAGCACAGGCAGTCAGCAGAGAAGAGCGTCTCAGTCTCGAGCCCTGCAGCATGCGTGTGGTGCCGGGAAGAGCCCAATTGATCATACAGCTATACACATTAAAACATCTTCCCCTTATGCCTCATATTGCTACTTTCCTCATTCTACGGGTAGTTAAACTTATAACAATGTTACTTAATCCACAACAAGTTTAAGAGTCTAAATGCTTTGTGAGCAACACTAATAGTCGTACTTCTGGCAGGGATGATTACAAACAGCTTCAGCTCTCTATGCGTGCCCTGCCATATTGTCGTTAATAAACTCAATTTTGACCTCTGGTTTCCATCTAAAGAACCCAGAGTCGTAACAATTTACAATGGGGCTCAGCTAGTCAGTCAATATGATTCCTTTGACATCACTCAACTTATGTATTCTGCTCTCGTATTGACAATTTGAATGATATCAAGAACATTTTGAATATCTTCTCTCATAGATGGTGCTATAGTTGATTGTTGTTCATGACCTGTCCAGTGGGTCGAGACTATAGTCTCTTTAGCACCTCTCAAAGTGGTGGATAGAAATTCTGGCTGCAAGAATATGTGTTCTCAGAGCTAACTAGGGTAACTAAAATACATATTTCCTAAATAAATACTTTAATTACAAATATTTGAAAATATATGATATGTTTCCGAATTTTTGATGATACAGAACATATTGTGGTTTATAATTAAGTTCTTAATAGTGATCTTATCCGGCATCATAATTTACATACATATCGACTTCTCTTTTTCAATTTCTTTCTTTATTATGCACCCCATACCCACCCCGTGGGCAGTGGTGTAAAGGATTACAGAGGCACATAATCGGTTCAGGAACTGAACCCTCTAGATCGTTTAGCTAAGCAAATAACAATCTTTTGACGCTAGTTACAAGATTATTAATGTTATATATACATATACTCATGCATACATGTACATATACACACGTATACATATATACATACATATACATATTTAATCACCCACACAAATACACACATCAGTAATCTTTTGTGTCACAAGTGATCAACAAGAGGCTCACAACAATCACTATACAAGGCACTTTACATCTATGGTGAGTCACACAGTTATTAGTCTTGCTGCACACCCACCCAACTGGGCGGCAGCTTTACAGTCATGTGCATGCATTACTTACAGTAAGTAAATTTTGGATACTTCGCTAAGATTTCGAGCAGCACATCATTATGAATGAAGTGCTTACACATTTCTTGGAAACCATTGATGGTGTTATCTCTAAATTCCGTGATTTTTTTTCACATTCCATTATATAATGACGCAAAGTATGCGAATAGTTCTGTTGACAGAGTTTATATTTAGTCAGATCTACATCAGCAGATGTTACAAACTCCCAGAGGTACTTGTAGCGGAGCCTAAGCCTAGCAGTGGTAACATCTAGAAGTCTGCTAACATTATTGGATGACCCATAGACGTGCGGTTCTTCATGCATAATAGAATGATAATAGAAGGAGCAACTGGTGTGAATTTCACTTTACCTCAAGTCTACGAGATTTTGTTGATGTTCCTGGGATATTGCTGCCCTCAGGCTGCTCAAAGGCAGTCCAAGTTGGTAATCAATTCCATCTTTACGAGCAAAAGTCTTGGCCAACTCATTAGTTCCATCATGCATTCGGAGACCAATATGGGAAGGAATCCACAGGAGACAAACTCTGACTCCATCATTGATTATTTCATTATACCTGTGTCTAGCTACAGAGATATAAGCACGCCACAGTTATGCCTGTTGTGTATTAAAATGACTACATTTTTATGTTAATTTCTTTTTGTAAAAGATGATGATAAACTTCAATAAATGTAAGTAATTATCAAAGAAGGCACCAAGCCGGGAAGGTTATGTAGCATCATCAAATAAAGGTATTATTGAAACTTTATAGGAAAACGTTAAATCCTAAATATATCTCTATTCCTATACTTGACATATTGTATACTTTGCTCTCTCCATCGTACTTCTGCACCTGCTGGCAAGTGATCCTAATCCTTGCACAGAAGCCCTCCAGATTACTTTATTGAAGATCAGCATTGTTCCAAATGGATAACAAAAACTGGAACTCAACTCAGAATGTATGGGGTTCATGATTTGCACCAAGAGAAACAACAACGGCACTTTCCTGCACCGTGGGAAGGAAGGAAGGAACTATCAGGGGGAAAGCGCCAGGCCATTACGACTATATAGCACTGGGAAGGGGTCAGGATAAGGATTTGGGATGGGACGGAGGGAAGGAATTGTGCCCAATCACTTGGACGGTCGGGGATTGAACGCCGACCTGCATGAAGCGAGACCGTCGCTCTACCGTCCAGCCCAAGTGGTTGGGACTGCACCGTGGGAGGTTACACCCTTTCCAGTTTTAATCCATCCCTTTCCACCCAAGAAGCAAATTAGAGATCAGCCCAAGCTTCGTCTTGAGGCAAAGCTCAACGCCTTAAGCCATACTGATGCTCTGTCCACAGAGCATTCTCTCTCTCAAATCATATACACTGATGGTTCCCTACACCGCACCACGGGTGCAGCTGGAAGTGCAGTTGTTCTGACAATGGGCGATGGCTTGTACTTTGAGTGGGGAGTCCGTATAAACAATTGGGCCTCTGCCCTTCAGACCGAACTATTTGCCTTGATCCTTGCACTGAAATGTGTACAAGTCTCCAAACTTGATACATTAATTGTAAGTGACTCCTTATCGTCCTTAAATGCTCTCAACTCTTTAAGACAACTGCAACATGCTCGTGTCCGAAGCCAGACACAAATACAACAAAATTATTAAGGATGGTAACAGAGTCCATTTCATGTGGTCTCCATCTCATGTTGGCCTCCGAATGCATGATAGAGCTGATAAGTTAGCCAAAGAATCTGCCTTTAAAGGAGCCGTTGAGTGTAACCTTGGATTGTCAATGAGCAATCTGAGAGCAGCAGTACACCGAGAACTTCAACAAGATCTTGTAGATCTGAGGCAAAGTGAAATTGACACCAGTAATTCCATCTATCATCATGCTATCATGCAAGAGGAGCCACACATCTATGGATCATCCAATAAAATCAGCAGACTTCTAGATGTTACTACTGCTCGGCTTAGACTCGGTTACAAGTATCTCTGGGAATTCTCATTATCTGCCGATGTAGATCTGACCAAATGTAAACTGTGTCAACAAAATTATTCGCACACCCTCCGTCACTATGTGATGGAGTGCGAAAAGATACGAGAATTTAGAGACAATTCTATAACCAATGTTCCAGCGATGTGTAAATATTTCATTCAAAATGATCTGCTACCAGAAATTTTAGCCAAATATCCCCAGTTTGCTAACTGTAGGTAGTAACTAAGTGATTGTAACCTATCCACCGCTGCCCGCTGGATGGGGGGCGGTGTGCAGGACAAACATATAAATTTTGACACTAGCTCTCCACATATGTCAGTTGCTTAAATTAGAACCTGTACTTGAGGTCGATCTCGAACCCATTGTTGATGTGACGACTTATATTGAATTTTGTAACTAGCTCATCAAGATTGTAACTTGCTTAGCTAAATGAATTGTGGGGTTCAGTCCCTGAGCCCATTATGTGCCTCTGTAACCCTTTCCACTACCGCCCACAAGATGGGTATGGGGTGCATAATAAATGAACTAAACTAACTGGCAAGTGGTGCGGTGCGATGTGCAGGTGGTGTTCATTACTAGGTGAGCTGGCAGGTGGTGTTCACTGCTAGATGAACTGCTGTTCACCTAGCAGTAATTAGCTACCTGGGAGGTAGTTAATTGTTGTGGGGATGTATATCCTGAGGCCCTGTATACAATGTTCACAATAGTTCACAACAGAACAATGTATAATCATTTCATGGTATACAACACATTGAGAAGGAATGAAGGTTAGATTTGAAAATTTAGTTTTTAATACATTTACACATTTATTGAGTTTTTCCTTCACCTTCATTCAAGCACAAGGGTATTACAGTAAGTTTCTCCATTATTATTTTTATTAATATTATTAGTTTTTTGTTATTATTTGTATTATTGTTAACAGGAGGAGTGAGGGGGGGGGGGAGTAATGGTTCACATGTCCACATTCCAATGCCCGCTCCCCAGGGCTAGGTGTGCGGGGGGTGGGGGGGGGGGGGGTGTACAATAAACCAAGCACCTCCGGCGGCGGCTTGTCGAAGGCGGAAGTGGAGCCTAGGCCGTTTGTCATGATAATTAGTGATGGCTTTTATTTTGATTATGGGTCCGTAATCTAGTTAAGCCTTTATTTATTTATTTTTTTTTTTTTGCATTTTGCAGGGATATTCCTGCGCGGGCCCTAAGCCTCTGGCTGGCCCACTAAGTGTTGCTTGTTTCTGTTTTACTTGGGCGGAGTATGAGTATTTATTACTCGTATGGTCGCTTCAGTAAGATTTTGCCATATGTGTTTAACAACTTCTTCTGCTCTGTTGAATCTAAGTTGAAATCTTAATGGGTTTGTAACTGTGCACTGTTACTGCTAATACCTCTACTCCATCCCCCACATGAAACTGGGTCTATTTTCTTGCTAGGTATTGTGTTCCTGACTAGGGTCATTAATCCTTTTTGTCTCCCCTGCTCATACGGTATAACATAGTGCTGATATCCAGCTAATCTGAAGGATTTCGTGGCTGGGAAAAAGAGTTTCTTCCAAAACGATTATATCTGCTTTCGTGCTGATTGCAGCCTCCTGAAGTGTGTGGTTTTTATTTCCAAGACCTTGTATGTTCCACTGCAGTATTCGTAATGGCCAGACGACGGTTTCGGTTGGTGTTGCCTGTTCTACCAGAACTCCTCTTCGGGATCGACCTCTATATTCTCCACCTCGCAAGTCGTGTCGCTGCAAATCGGACTGCATTGATTGTTCGTGGTCATCCCCGGCGTTGTTGGAATCTGTGCATAACTGTGGTCCATCACTTTGTTGTTGGTATTGCTGCATGTCGGACCGCATTGATTGCTCGTGGCTGTTTCTTGTGTTGTCGGAGCCTGTGCATCTCTGCTGTTCAATACGTCTTTGTTGGTGTTGTTGCATATCAGACTGCATTGGCTGTTGTTGTCTGTCTCTTGTGTTGTAAGATTCTGTTGATCTTGGGTGGTCACTGCTTCTTGCAGTTGCTTTTGTGAATGTTGATGTTCTGGTGTCTTGACTACCCGACTGTTGTTGGAAGTCTGTATGTCCATGTTGCGTTGTTTGTCCTCTTGTGCTCCGTCTTGTCTCAGACTGTCTATTTCTTGTGTAACTGTGGTCTGCTGCACGATCTTGTCCATTATCACACAAGTGATGTCTTGAGTCTGTTGCTGTGAGGCGTTCTGCGTCATCTGTAGGCAATTGATAATGGTCTCTGCCATGATCTTCACGATGTTTTTCAGCTGGACCTCGGTGGTAAAACTGTATATCTGTTGTGTTGATTCCGAAAGTAATTGTTTTTTGCTCTTTTGCATTTGCTGTATTTCTGCAGCACTTTTGTGTATTTTCTGATTTGGAATTAGTAGATTCGGGAAGTTTTGCTCTGTGAGAGTGAGTGTCTGTTGTGGCTGTGTACGAGTGTTCCAGACGTTGGTGTTGGTGTATGTGGTGCTGGTCTGTGTGTTTATCCTGGCCTGAGCTGTCTGCACTTTTTCTTTCCGTGCAGAGCAGGTTGTGTTCCAGGCATGATGTTTGCCTCCACAATTTGGACATTTGGCTGTTGTGGCCTGGTTTGCCTTGTGCTTGTCTATACAGTCTTTGGTTGGATGTCTCAGGCTGCACACTCCGCATCTCTCCTGTCCGGTGCAGCGTGATTGATGGTGGCCGTATTTCTGACACCTGAAGCAGCGCAGGGGTTCCGGGACGTATGGTCTCTGTCGGTATGTTCCCCAATTTCCAAGACTGAATGTTTCTGGCACATGTCCCATGACGGTCACCAGAACCTGACGTGTCGCTGCCTTGTCACTTTTGTGCGGCATCGTTCCGCATTCAGGATTTGCCTGTGTTCTAGTACTGGATCCAGGGGAAAGTCGATTGGGTATCCCAAAAGCACGACTCGTGTGCGTCTTTCTGAAGGGTCCAGCTTTTCCAAGCATACAGGTTTCCCTTGCAGGACTCTTACTTTTTCTAAGTAATTTGCAGTCTGTTGGTCTTGTGGTGTTATTATTATTTCTCCTTTCAGGTTGACTGTAATGGAAAGTTTGAGCTCTGGTTGTTCTTTTTCCATTGCCGTTACTACTCCATATGCTGTAGGAAAGTGGTCTGTCTGCATTATCTTGAATTTTGGAAGCTGTGCAGAGTCTGGCGATGTCTGGTGTGAGGCTGATGGTGTCCTCTCCTGTCTCATACTGTTGTCCTGTGGCTGTGTTGTGGAGCGAGGTACATTGTCTGACACTGGCTGGTGTGTGACTGGTGCTGTCCTCTCCTGTCTCATACTGTTGTCCTGTGGCTGGGCTGTGGAGAGAGGTACATTGTCTGACACTGGCTGGTGTGTGACTGGTGCTGTCCTCTCCTGTCTCATACTGTTGTCCTGTGGCTGGGCTGTGGAGCGAGGTACATTGTCTGACACTGGCTGGTGTGTGACTGGTGCTGTCCTCTCCTGTCTCATACTGTTGTCCTGTGGCTGGGCTGTGGAGAGAGGTACATTGTCTGACACTGGCTGGTGTGTGACTGGTGCTGTCCTCTCCTGTCTCATACTCTTGTCCTGTGGCTGGGCTGTGGAGAGAGGTACAGTGTCTGACACTGGCTGGTGTGTGACTGGTGCTGTCCTCTCCAGTCTCATACTGTCGTCCTGTGGCTGTGTTGTGGACAGAGAAGCATTGTCTGACACTGGCTGGTGTGAGACTGATGCTGTCTTCTCTAGGTCCATTACGTCTGCTGTCTTGCTGGTAGAAGCAAGTGGTGAATCCTCGATGGCAGTTTTCTTCGGTGCCTGCTGCCCTGCGATCCACCATCCCTCCTCGTCTGAAGGCTGCCACCTTTTCCTCTTTCTCTTAGCCTTCCCCATGACTCTCTCCGCGTAGTGAGGACCGAATCACTGCCCTACCTAATGCCTGAGACACTCCTAGGCCTGGAGAAATTCATTCCCCTCCAACGGAGGTCGTAGAATGATTCCCCCAGGTGGAATCAGGGATACCTAACACCTAAATGAGCTGTTTGGTCTACCTTTCCCTGTCAGGCTCAGTACACCGTCTAAGGTGCCCCCTTGTGGCGCTGCCCACAGGGTATCGTCTCGCCCTTCAGGGTAGGACTCTAAGTGACCTAGTCAGTGATACGGTCCTCACAAAAAAAAAAAGTGCGGTACGAGAGTTTAGGTCGGCTGCGTACTGGGTTGCGCAGAATACCAGTCAGCTGGGCAGCAGGTAATCAACAACGTTGTTTCTCCGTCAATTGTAGATGAAATCGGAATTGTTTCCTTCAAAACAAGATAATGTCGGGGTCTTGGAGTACTGATGTATTCTTCCTCACAAAACCGCGATGAATGGAGCTGATGGGTGCTCAGAATCGTGAGTTTTTCCGGGAACAAATCCGTGTGCGGCCAGCTAGCAATGGCGCCAGCAGCGAGTCCCAAAAGCCTTTATTCTTAATTTGTATTACAATGCTGGTAAAATACACTTCTTGATGATGAGTATGGAGTACAAATGAACTCATTGTGTACCCTATGCTCACAGGATGAGTATAGGGTACACAATGAACTACCACTCACACGATGGGTATGGGTTGCACAAGAAACTATCGCACAGAGGATGAGTATGGAGAGCAACGTAAACAAAGATTCACACGATGAGAAAGGGTTGCACAATGTCATATATGACTCACAGAATGAGTATGAGATGCACAATAAACTACAGGTAACAGGATAAGTATGGGTTGCACAATAATTTACAGGTCACAGGATGGGTATGGGGTGCACAAACTACTGGTAACAGGATGAGTATAGGATGCACAATAAATTACCGCACAGAGGATGAGTATGGGGTGCACAAACTACTGGTAACAGGATGAGTATAGGATGCACAATAAATTACCGCACAGAGGATGAGTATGGGGTGCACAAACTACTGGTAACAGGATGAGTATGGGTTACACAATAAATTACAGGTCACAGGATGGGTATGGGGTTAAACAAACTACTGGTAACAGGATGAGTATGGGTTGCACAATAAATTACAGGTAACAGGATGGGTATGGGGTGCACAAACAACTGGTAACAGGATGAGAATGGTTGCACAATAAATTACAGGTAACAGGATGGGTATGGGTTGCTCAAACTACTGGTAACAGGATGAGTATGGGATGCACAATAAATTACCGCACAGAGGATGAGTATGGGGTGCACAAACTACTGATAACAGGATGAATATAGGTTACACAATAAATTACAGGTCACATGATGGGTATGGGGTTGAACAACTACTGGTAACAGGATGAGTATGGTTGCACAATAAATTACCGCACAGAGGATGAGTATAGGGTGCACGTAAACAGGACTCACAGGATGAGTATGGGGTGCACAATAAACTACCATTCACAGGATGAGTCTATGATGTTCGTGCTCTATATTAAGATAACTAAAATACACCTCTGTTTCCAAAATACTTTAATGACCAATATTTGCAAATATATTTTATGTTTCCGATTTTCTGATAATATAAAACATATCATCATATGTATAGGGGCCCCAGTATTAGTCTTGTTCGTTCTCGACACACAATCGAGAATTCCGTGTTCGAATCCTGGGCGGGACAGAAATGGTTGTGAAAATTTCCTCTCACGTAATGCGACTGTTCACCTAGCAGTAAGTAGATACTGATCAGGAGTTAGTCAGCTTGTTGTGGGGTTGCATCCTGGGCGGGGTCAGTAATTCGACCTTAAGGATGACCTTGATAAAAGCCTATCGTGTATGAATATACTGTGGCTTCCTGTCCCCCAACACAATGAATTATTATAATTATAATATTATGGTTTATAATTAAGTTATTAAGAGCGATCCTGTGTCATAATTGACATACGTCTATCTTTACCTCAACATTTTATGAGTTAATTTCTGTCTGTATATGATGATGATCATATACAATTAAGGTAGCATTGCAACTTTATAGGAAATTGTTAAGTCCAAAATATATCTTGATTCTTATACTTGAGATATTGTTACAATAAACGTTTGAAAACAAAGTTTATTTCTGTGGGTTGGAAGAAAACGCACCACGTGGGGGCTTAATTTATTATTAATTATATAAATTAATTACTTAACATAATAATTACAAATTAATTACAAAATTAATTATTATATAAATTACTTACAAAGTAATTAATATAAAATTTATCACAAATTAAAATAATCATAAATGATTATTAAAGAAGTTCTTGCATGAAGAAGCATAGGCTAATTATAACGACTAAATGGATAAATAAATACTGCCTCATAATGAATAGTGAATGGGCATAAAAAATTATACAGCAAATAATGGATAGCCGTTATCATGCTAATGTAATTCAATTGCCGTGAAATCTGTAATTAGACTGCGGTAATTCCAGTTCTTGGTATTCTTGGCTTATCACTTTGGGGGTTCCGTCGGAGCACCCCCCAAAGGTAACACAAATTCATTGCAAATTGGGACAAGTGTCCTCAGCAAGCTGCAATAGCGCCTTCCCCTGTAAGGCCAGGGGAAGCAGAGGAACCTGGGAGGCGGGTGGGCGTTTTGTAGTGTAACGTCCGGGAGACGGCCAGCAAGAGTGGCCGAGTCCCCTGGACGCGCTTAAATGCCCCAGCGTGATGCGCACGCAACCAAGGACGGTTAGTCACAGATATGGTATTACGTTTTCTTCTGCCCCCAGAAATTTCGCCGTTTGCTTTGCATACAGCGACTATTTTCTGTGGGTTGGAAGAAAACGCACCACGTGGGGCTTAATTTATTATTAATTATATAAATTAATTACTTAACATAATAATTACAAATTAATTACAAAATTAATTATTATATAAATTACTTACAAAGTAATTAATACGAAATTTATCACAAATTAAAATAATCATAAATGATTATTAAAGAAGTTCTTGCATGAAGAAGCATAGGCTAATTATAACGACTAAATGGATAAATAAATACTGCCTCATAATGAATAGTGAATGGGCATAAAAATTATACAGCAAATAATGGATAGCCGTTATCATGCTAATGTAATTCAATTGCCGTGAAATCTGTAATTAGACTGCGGTAATTCCAGTTCTTGGTATTCTTGGCTTATCACTTTGGGGGTTCCGTCGGAGCACCCCCAATCCCGTGAGGGCCAGCGGCGCGGAACCCCCACCCCCGAAGGGCGAGCGGAAGCTGGCTGCAAAAGTGGGTACATGCCTTCTCGGTACCTTGGCCGTAAGCGTGCCCGTATGCCCGGAGAGGCCATTAAAAAACAGTCAGTCTTACATGATCCTGACTGAAAAAGGTACCATTCCGGGCCTACTGGGCAAATGCTGCGAGGAGACGCAGCTCGCTTGGAGGGCCGTCGGAGTACCATCTTGACGAGCCGAGGAGCGGGGAGGCGGGAAGCCCCCGCCTGTGGACTGGGTGGAGTACATAGCGCCGGGTTGTACTCCATGTAGGAAGCGCTTGTCGCCGCGGGGAATGACTGGTCGTTCCCGTGTTTTTCTTCGTCGTAGTAGCCCGCCCTCACAGAGACCAGACCTGATGTCTGGCCCCAGGGCGGGTGTGGGAATGTGAACGCTGTCCTCTCCGAGGCCGACTCCCCAGGGTCGACCCCGTGTCGGCTGTTGTCACTGGTGAGCCCCGCGGGTGCTGAGTGGAGGTGTCCGCTTGGAAGCGGGTAGTTCGAGGGTGGGGGCATGAGAGCCGTGTTCCACCTTTCGGGCCACGCCGTGTGTTCCTCGATCATCACAGGATTTCCTCGTCCTCGTTCGATCGTGGATCTGGAATTATCAAAGCAGTAAGGGTGGGCAGGAGATGGTGTGCCGAGTTAACAAAAAGGCAGAGGCCCAGTTACATAGGATCCGCACCATAATTTGACTGGCGGCTGCGAGTGTGGGCCAACTGTATGCGACACCTGTTGCGAAAGGCAGGAATGGTGGAAGTGGGTGAAGCCCCAAGCATAACTGAGTGGGGAGTAACTGAAAAGCCTAGCGTGGTACTGCCAGATACAATAAGTGCAACTCCTGGGACAAACGGACGCCTCCTCCGTCGTAACTAAGAGGAGTAAATGCCAGCGTCAAGTAACTAGTACGCACCGGCACGGCAGTTATTAATGAAAAATTATATTTATAATTCATATAAATATTTTATACAAATTACAAATTATTAAATAAATTTAATAAATAATAATATATACAATAAGTAATATATAATAAATAGAATACAGATTTAAATATAATAAACTTTTTAAAAATTAAAAAGTATTATAATACATGTTTTTATAGACACAATTTATATTAAGTAATATAAATTATAAGTCAATGTTAGGGCACAGTGCAGCCGGAGTACTGTGCGGGCGCCTAGGGCTGCATATAGTGTGGCGAAGTCCGACTCGCCAAGCAGCGGGGAGGTACCAAGGAACGCCAACAGGCCAAGTTATGAGGGGTGTGAGGTGGCGTGGCACTGCAGAAACACTTACGCCCAACAAGACGAATGAGAACTGTAATGGAATTATATTAAGAATGGTTAGAAATTGCGTTCTTCCCTACTCTCATGCAGATCCTCGTTTAGGACACTCCATCTGCAGCCTCGTCAGCTGTACCTAGCTGCAAGAAAGTGTTCGGCCAGGACATCAGGAGCTGGCAGAGCCCCAAGGGCATGCTCAGATGAACCACCACCAACTGTGCCAACGGCTCTTGGATCGTCGTGTGGGACCCCAGCAGCTGGGCTTGAATATAAAGAATGACGAAGTGTAAAGAAACGGCGGTCGTGTATAAATAGTTGGGTGACCGAGCATGCTCAGCTGCAACGCCACCAGCTGAGCCTACGCATCGGCTGGGACCTCAGCAGCTGGGCTCGTTCCCCTGGGGCGTGCTCAGCTACTCACCGCCAGCTGGCAATATATAATACAAGAATTAGAAATGAATAAAGAATGACAAAATGCAAGGAACAGCAAACGTACGTGAATAAAGAGGGAGGCTGACAAGCTCGGCTGCAACAGCACCAGCTGAGCCCTCCGGAGCATAAGATACGGTAATTAATTTACATACACATAAACAATGGATGTATATAAGGGCGTGCTCAGCTGGGCTTCAGCTGCTGAGACACGGC
>WNGS01002161.1:0-10397 GCA_020271785.1 Procambarus virginalis
ATATGAAAAATGGTGAGAATCGGTCGGAAACTGAATTTTTGAAGGTGTCTCAAAGTTGAAATCCTTTTTTTGTTTTTTTAGAGATAATGGAATTTTAATCATCAACAATGAATATGGTTCTAATAATGAATTTTCTTTTTATTTTAATAAACCTTCCTTGCATTCATACTCGAATATTTGAAAGTTGTAGGTCAATATGTGTTGAAATGAAGTCAAGAACCCCCCCCCCAAAAAAAAAAAAATATAGGGTTATTGAATATATGATATGTTAGGGATAACAAACATATATTGCAGTAACTCTATTGCCTATATGTAAGTGATAACGCCCTCATCTGGTTCTCATCATCAATTCAACCTAAAGAGACAATGGGAATGGAGTTTGAAATCTGTAATTAAATGCCCCCTCCAAAAAAAAAAGTCACAACTTGTGCACCTGTGGCTGATTAGCATATTGACCAATTTCGTTCCAACTTCACATGCTTGGTGCCGGATATGTATTCCCAAGATGTAAAAGTCACGACAAAATCCGCAAACCAAGGAGAGAGAGGGAGAAAAAAAGCGGGTTGTCAGCTTTTGGTACAAAAGGACATTAGAAATATTGCCATTGGGCAGTGTAATTATATGTATATAATATAATACAGCATAATAACATTCTAACTCATTATTATGTGTGAAATCTGGTCCTCCAGGTGGCATTAGTTGCATATCCACTTTATGGACCGCTTACTACTACTATTCTTCTTTGTTCGTCGGACAGGTACTTGCATCCCTCATCCCTGATGTCCAGTAAAAGGAGGTGTTATCAGTAATGGTTGCTACCCGTCGTGTATGCATTTATTTAAAAAAAAAAATAAAAATCCCTTTCTTAAATTAACATGTTGTGATGAATTTTCTCGACGCTGATGACGAATAACGGGAGATTTGTTTAAAATGTTTAACTATATTTCATATTTGGAAAAATACTCCTTAGTCACCAGGCCCCTTAATGTTGAGTTGAGTGTAGGTGAGGCTGCAACCCGTCCTCCTAATAGAACGTCGTATTTTGACGTATAGTCGACCTAAGCCAAAAAAGGTCATAATAAAAAATTGCAGCAGCTCACGAAATTGACACACTATCCCGTTTTCTGTTTTGGGTCCTCTGGTAGGTTAGGATAAGGACAGTTTAGTACGACAGTTTCTGGACATTGGAGAACACTAGAAGGATGTGCTGGATATCCGGGGAACTCAGGTCGTTTAGCAAGAAAAGTTATCCAGTTTCATCACACGGAGCATTACCGGGATTCTGACCGATTGTGGTGATGACTTGATATAAATTAATCCAATCCAAACACTATTGTTAGGGAGTAATACGGACATAAGTCGTTGAGTCAGTAATATGATTATAATAGGGCATAAATTAATGTACAGATTAATAAGATTATAATAGGACACACGTTGTTGAGTCATTAATATGATTAAAGTAGGGTACACGTCGTTTGGATCATTAATATGATTATAACAGGGCACAAGCCATTGTGTTTATACAAATTATCACCTTAGTGTGAAGTTGTTGTTGTTGATTTAGGGGCGACGACAATCAAGGGAGCGGATGCGTCCCACCTGCCCGATACTGGGAAATAGCAGAGGGATGGGGGGTCCCTACAGTTTCTTCAGGACACAGACCCTACAATCTCCTCAGGCCACAGACCCTACAATCTCCTCAGGCCACAGACCCTACAATCTCCTCAGGCCACAGACCCTACAATCTCTTCAGACCAGATACTTTACAGTCTCTTCAGGCCATGGACATGACGGATGAAGAAGAACGTATGGCGAAGGATGTCATGACGGACGTCTTCGTCTCTCGCACCTGCTCCGTCAAGGAGATTGGGAACTGTGAGGCGAGGAAGGTGTCCCACTGTATCCTCCGGGACACCACTGGCAGTATGGAGAATCTGCCAGCCGTGCAGATGTAGATGTGCTGCCAAGCAGGTGTGCCCAATCCAGAGACGAGTGATGGCAGTGTCGAGGAGTCAAGAATGATGACGAGTCCATGCACGCGGGGAAGAGTCCTCCTGGAGACCCGCCAGAGAGGAGGACCTGAGTGTTGGCGCCATCACTGCCTCCCAACTCGCGAGGCAAGCCGCCCAGAGTTGTGAGAGAATTTCGGAAAGGTCCAGAGGCACATATGTAGAGCCATGGAGAGTATGCGCCATCCCTCCTGCTGCGTTGACCGCCTCATTGCCATTAATACCGAAATGTGACGGAACCCATTGAAGATAGATCGACCAACTCGGAGTACCAGAGTATGACAACAGTTCTCCACGGATCAGTGACACAGTGTGACGATGGACTCGTGGACGCCGAGATGATATCAGATGTAAGGCTGTAACTGAGTCTACATAGAGAACGACCGCCGAGGGCCCTGAAACTTGTCAAAGGAGTCATAAGGCCAGTAAGATTGCAAACAGTTCCCCGGCCAGGCACGTATGAGCAGGGTGTTACCTTGCACGTCTGACAGAAGGAGAAAGGAGCACAGTATGCTGCTGCTGATGTGGATGGAGGCTGCTCTTTGCGGGACCCATCTGTGTAAACCTCCAAGTATCCATTGTATAAGGAGGCTTGTAGATCTGCAAAGATTAAAGGGGCCAGACCCTCTAAATCCCTCTTCTGACTAGAAGGCTTGGGAAAGTCGACAGAAACCCGAATGTGCTCTTTTGCCCACGGAGGTGCTGGAGAGATGATCGGGCCAAGGGTGAGTACAGGGACGGGAAGGGAAAACTGTGAGTATGCATCCAAGGCCCGGACGACGAAAGAGAACTGACGGCGCCTGGGGAGGCCAGCCGGCACATTCCACCAGTTAGCCTCGAGCTGGAGGCGAGTAAGAGGATGGGTAGCAGGGAATCGCACTATCTGTTGAAGCCGGCGGCAGAGGGCGAGAAGACGTTCAAAGTTCAGGGGCCATAACCCCGACTCGGCATGGAGAGAGAGAACTGGTGAGGAGGGAATATCCCCCCTAGAGCTAAGCGAAGGTCACCATTTTGGACGGGATCCAGCCTTGCCAAGACCGATGATGCTGCTGAGCCATAGACTTCACTCGCATATATGATCTTGCTACGAATGAAGGTCGTGTAGAGAGCTAGGAGCGACTCCTGCGAAGCCCACCATGCCGCACCAGAGAGCCATTTCATGATGTTAATGCGACGAAGGTATGAGGCCCGAAGATAATCCACGTGGTGCCATCACGGCAGCCGAGATCTATCTAGAACGCCCCCCAGCCACTTGTGTTTTGTAGCGATCGGGAGATGATGGCCCCCGACGGTCACCACTGGCTGGTCTGGCAAGTGGGTTCAGGTGAAGTTCATGATGCAACTTTTCACAGGGTTAATGGAGAACCCCTTTCCCAGCACAAAACACAGTCACGACATTATGCAGGGAGCCTTGTGCCTCCAGGAAAGTGGCCCCATCCGCCACGAGGGTTACGTTATTGGCATAAGCTAAAACCTTAGTACCCCAGAATACAGGGAGATCTAAAAGAAGAATCAAGAATAATAGCGAGCTGAGAATCGTTCTTTGGGGGACACCACATGAGACAGGGTGGGACGTGGAGACGACTCCACCAACCGCCACTTTGAATGAGCGGCCCTATAGATAGTTTTGGGACCACCCAAACCAAGGACCTGAGAGACCTAGTCGAGCGAGACTCTGAAGGACAACAGAATGAGACGCAGAGTAGACACTCTTGATGTCGAAGAATGCTGCAAGGAGCACTCTTCTCCAGAGATAAGTGTCAATTATTCTACCTCCCTGTAATCTTGCGAACAAAGGCCCAGGCTCACACAGAGAAGGAGTCAAATCGGAGGCACGATAATCAGCTCAAGCCTTGCATTTGGCAAGGAGGACAGTCCACTTACTCTTGGCATTTGCCCTGCAGAAAGTCTGCCGCTGCAATGGAGTAGGGTATGTCACCACGAATTCCACGCACGTCACCAGTTCAGTACTGTCTGCCGACATTCGGTCCACCACGGTGCCCCACGGTGGGAAAGATTGGTGGTCTGGCCACTAAAAAATCCACCTGAAATGCCGAGAACCTAAACTGAAGAGGGACTTGGAGAGAGCATCTGCAGACCCATGCAGATCTGCCGTAGCTAGGGGAAGGGTCGACCAGTCATCCACCTCATAGCCAAGCTACCCCTCCTCTGAGAAGATACACTTGGATCTCCGGGTGGTCAGAGCAGGACGAACACTGCCCTCGAAAGAAATGACGATGGACGGGTGATCACTACCCAGGTACGGCTCGGTCCATATCTGCAACATAGTGAAAGGGCCTCTTCCAGTGCAGTGATCGAGCGGTGAAGTTTTCCCATTGAGCGGGTCTATCAGGGTTCCCAAACCTGGAGGCGTCAGTAAAGAGAGGTCTGGGGAGTCAAGGAGAAACTGAAACAGGTCTCGGCCAGCCGTGCTGTGGTGGCAACTCAATAGCATAGGATGCCATGATGAGTGCCGAGCGTTAAAGTCACCCATGACGAGGGAGGTGTCCATAATCTGACCAAAATAGTATTGTAGTTCCTTCGCCATTACCAGCAGACAAGGGTTATACAGAACTCAAAAGGTGCCTAACCCCATGGGAGAGGGCCACTTTCACTGCTATGAAGAGTCATAAATACTCATGCTCTGCCCAAGTAAAACAGAAACAAGCAACACTTAATGGGCCAGCCAGAGGCTTAGGGCCCGTGCAGGAATATCCCTGCAAAATAAAAAAACTGCTATGAACTCCAAATGCCCGCCCAAGAAGGAGTGAATCCAGAGTAAGGAGTTCGGTACTGAGTCCCTGACCAAGAGGGCAAGTCCCCCTTCACCCCGTACCAGCCGATCCTGTCTATGAACCGAATACCCTGGCATCGTGAAGAAAAGATAGTCAGTAAGCCAAGTCTCACAGTCCCATGATCAACGGTGAAGCGCTGGCGATAAAATTGTGTAGGAATTGCATCTTCTTAAAAGGGAACAGGCATTACAAAATACCACAGTATTCTCAGGATGGGGTACCTTGATACCTTACCTTGAGGTGCTTCCGGGGCTTATCGTCCCCGCGGCCCGGTCATCGACCAGGCCTCCTGGTTGCTGGACTGATCAACCAGGCTGTTGGACGCGTCTGCTCGCAGCCTGACGTATGAGTCACAGCCTGGTTGATCAGGTATCCTTTGGAGGTGCTTATCCAGTTCTCTCTTGAACACTGTGAGGGGTTTGCCAGTTATGTCCCTTATGTGTAAGGGACATTACACATAAGACATCGGCGGGTGGGTAGGTAAGATACACATAGGTAAGGTAAATTGTAAGGAGGTAACAAATAATCCTTATGTGTAAGGGGTGCCATTATCCCTGAAATACAGTAGCTAACTTTCTGACCACCTGTGCACAGACGTCTCCAAAGAATGAACCACCAGAAAAAGCCATAAAATGGCTTTTGTAAAAAGCCAATGTAATGTAAAAGCCTTTACAAAGTAGGTAAAATATGTGATATCAATGACAGCCAGTCTAAAGGCTGTTGAGCAATGCTTCCCTTTGCCTGACGGAAGCAGTGATCGGCTCGCAAACCCTCTTGATGGCGCCTGCGACTGGTGGGTGCTTCATGTTCCACCAATGCCACGATCCACTGGGAAAGTGCCTGGGGGACCAGAGGATCATCACGGCTATCCGATGGAGCAGAACCTCCTGATCGATGGGTATGTCGACGACGTCGGTGTTGGCTTTTCTGGGGAGAGGCACCGGGGGTGACGAGTTCCGGGCTCCGGCCGAGACTCAGCGTCCATGTCTGTATCCATGGATGAGTTTTCGTCCATGTCAAGGCGACCCAGGAGGGAAAATCGATTAGCAGCCTGGGCGTATGAGCCATGTGGCTGGGATAGGCAAGAGCGTCTCCTAGATCCTACTTGTGAAGAGGCCCGACCAGGGGGAACCTGGAGGCGAGAAGGAGCGATAGGCTGATTGAGGGTGAGCAACATATTGAACAGCTCATGTCGATGGGTTCCCGCTGTTTTATGATCGATGTCCAACTGGAGGGCCTCAAGATATACTGGGCAACTCTTCGACATAACACTGTGATGGCCATGGCATAAAAGGCAGCGAGGTGCAGCAGAACACCCACTGTTATCTCTGTCTGTTTGGCCTGTTTTGCCGCAGTTTGGACAGCGTACTGCATTATGGCAAATAAGGCGACTGTGGCCCAATAGATGACAAGCATAGCATCGTAACACAGGAAAGTTGTAGGGCTGGACCTGATTCGAGGTCCTGTATGGTGCCACCCGTTCAGGGAGGGGCCCATCGAACTTTACAAGGACCATGGATGTCGGCCCTGCTGCTCCGCGAATCCTGGTAACGTCTAGTAATCCCACTGATGCACCCCCTAACACCTGCAGAGCGGCCTCGATGTCATCCACTTCAACACTCGGATCAATTGGGCCAATCTTCCCATACCACGCCCAAGACTCCTCCTCCTGGGACAATACCTGTCGGGTGCCTGACAGCTGGGTGGACAGTGCTTCGGATTCGTAGTCCTGAGGTTTCGGGTTCGATCCCCGGTGGTGGCAGAGACAAATGGGGAAAAAGTTTCTTTCATCCTGATGCACCTGTTCACCTAGCAGTAAATAGGTACCTGGGAGTTAGACAGCTGTTACGAGCTGCTTCCTGGGGGTGTGTGTAACAAAAAGGAGGCCTGGTCGAGGACCGGGCCGCGGGGATGCTAAGCCCTGAAATCATCTCAAGATAACCTCAAGATAAGATAACCTGACAGACCAGTCGCCTAACTTGGTAATGTTGGATACACGGACGTGCAACAGAGCCTCCTTTCTGCTGTGTTGCTTCAGTGCTGCTCCCCCTACCCAGTGTACGCACGGTCTCAGGCAGGCAATATGACCAAAAATATCGAAGCCTCATTTGCCGCACTTAAGGAACAAGGATTCGCAAACACTTGCTGACTGGATTAGGACAACCACAAACAAGGAATGAGGTACCACAGGAGAAAGGTTTTCTGAAGGCGAAAACATCCTATTAGCATCTCGCTCTGGGGCAGCATCAGCCGACTCATTTTCCAACAGAAGTTTGCCTCTCTGAGACTTGCTGTCAACGTCCATGGCGCCCCGCTCGGGGAGGCGTCTATTTGGGAAGGTCCGGCCTCCCCTGGTGATGGTGCGCAGTGAGTAACTGCCCTGGGTAACTGCAGTGAGCACACACTGGCCCAAAGAAGCCAGCTGAGTTCAAAGATGAGCTCCGGATGAGGTTAGGAAAGAAAGCCCAGCCAGTAGCGTTCAATCCGCGCTCCAAGATGGCCGATCCTCGCGCGGCGCAGCCATATAGTTGTGTGAAGGAGAGCACACATCCTCATGGGGCAATGTTTACACTCTAGCCAGCTGATTGCCACTCGGGGTGTTCGTGAGGCGGGAAGCTGGATTCATCCGCCCAAACGGATTTATCGAAAACAATATTCTACTCGTCATTCTATTGTATTTTGATAATTATTTATGCAGCCTACATTAACACCCATTTGAGGGAATATATTCTCTTAGTTTGACATTATTTAGGAATTTTTGTTTTCAAATAAATGCGGATTCTCTTGTGTTTTGTTTCAAACGCCTAAGACGTCAATAATTGTGTTGATTGGTTCCACATATAGAATTAAACCAAGTGGTTCCCGTTCCACATACAGAATTAAACCAAGTGGTTCCCGTTCCACATATAGAATTAAACCAAGTGGTTCCCGTTCCACATATAGAATTAAACCAAGTGGTTCCCGTTCCACATATAGAATTAAACCAAGTGGTTCCCGTTCCACATATAGAATTAAACCAAGTAGTTTCAGTTCCGCATATTGCCATAAAGCCCGTAGTTTCCGTTCCATATATAGAGCCATAAACCACATGGTTCCCGTTCCGCATATAAACAAACTACGTGGTCACATATAACTATAACCTATATAAATTATATGAACAAAGTCACACATATAAACAAAGTCACACATATAAACAGTCATATATATAAACAAAGTCACACATATAAACAAAGTCACACATATAAACAAAGTCACACATATAAACAGTCATAAATATAAACAAAGTCACACATATAAACAAAGTCACACATATAAACAAAGTCACATATATAAACAAAGTCACATATATAAACAAAGTCACACATATAAACAAAGTCACACATATAAACAAAGTTACACATATAAACAAAGTCACACATATAAACAAATTCACATATATAACAAAGTCACATATATAAACTACATCACCTATACAAACTACGTGGCATTTAAACAAACAATGTTGGTCACGTGGTTATTGTACCACGTGGTAACTGTATCGAACAGATGTTATGCACTCAGCGAACATCACAGGTCTACACACTCTAAAGTTTCCCACATTGCTACAACATAGAATAGGGACAAATGTCAGCAGTCTAAGCGAGGTTAATATCTTATCTGATCTCTTTCGATGTCTCTGCTGGTGTGAGTGCTAGAATACTCACAATCAGGAGTGCAGTTGTACCTGATTGTATGAAAAATTAGGACACTGATATTATGTATATGAATAACCAATGGCAAACCCAGCGCCTCGCAGCCTATACACGAATGTATTTGGGTAAATTTATTTTGCTCTGATGAAGGCGTTATGAGCCGAAAACGCGTTCAGCATTCTCTAAATTTTCAATTGTGCATTTTTCTGCATGATTGGATCTGTGTTTTTATGATGGTTGTTGTATAGGTGTATGTTTATTGTAAGGTCTTGAGTATTTGTACTATTAAAGTATATCTGTTGGTCAGTAAGCTGTTGTGATGGTCTGAATAACCTTTATCACTAGAACATAACAAATTTCTGGTCTGTAGTCAACCTTCCCTGGTGATTGTCTGGTCCGTAGTCAACCTTCCCTGGTGATTGTCTGGTCTGTAGTCAACCTTCCCTGGTGATTGTCTGGTCTGTAGTCATCCTTCCCTGGTGATTGTCTGGTCCGTAGTCATCCTTCCCTGGTGATTGTCTGGTCTGTAGTCAACCTTCCCTGGTGATTGTCTGGTCCGTAGTCATCCTTCCTTGGTGATTGTCTGGTCCGTAGTCATCCTTCCCTGGTGATTGTCTGGTCTGTAGTCAACCTTCCCTGGTGATTGTCTGGTCCGTAGTCATCCTTCCCTGGTGATTGTCTGGTCTGTAGTCAACCTTCCCTGGTGATTGTCTGGTCTGTAGTCAACTTCCCTGGTGATTGTCTGGTCCGTAGTCATCCTTCCCTGGTGATTGTCTGGTCTGTAGTCAACCTTCCCTGGTGATTGTCTGGTCCGTAGTCATCCTTCCCTGGTGATTGTCTGGTCCGTAGTCAACCTTCCCTGGTGATTGTCTGGTCCGTAGTCAACCTTCCCTGGTGATTGTCTGGTCCGTAGTCAACCTTCCCTGGTGATTGTCTGGTCTGTAGTCAACCTTCCCTGGTGATTGTCTGGTCTGTAGCCAACCTTCCCTGGTGATTGTCTGGTCTGTAGTCAACTATTCCTGGTGATTGTGGTTGCTGGTATGCTGTTTAATACATGTATATAAACCCGCTAATGATTGTTAAGGGGGGTGTTAAAGGTTGTTATGTACTCTCGTAACTACTTGTTGAATCATGACCAACAATCAGGTCAAGAAAAGCGTTCATAACTACTTCTACAACTACACCATGACCACAGCCTGACTACAATAACAGTCCTGTCTTAAAGTTGCACACTGATTGGTACTTAATAGACGATGACCATACTGATTGGTATTTAACAGGCCAAGACCATAACCATTGCGTCAGAGACAACGGGACCTTCGCTCGAATTGGCAGAGTCGACGTTTCGGTCCATTTTAGACCACAGCGACGACGTTTCGGTCCATTTTAGACCCACAGTGACGACGTTTCGGACCATCTTAGACCACAGTGAGGACGTTTCGGTCCATCTTAGACCCACAGTGACGATGTTTCGGTCCATCTTAGACCACAATGAGGACGTTTCGGTCCATCTTAGACCCACAGTGACGACGTTCGGTCCATCTTGGACCACAGTGAGGACGTTTCGGTTCATCTTAGACTTACAGTGACGACGTTTTCGGTCCATCTTAGACCACAGTGAGGACGTTTCGGTCAATCTTAGACCCACAGTGACGATGTTTCGGTCCATCTTAGACCGCAGTGAGCACGTTTCGGTCCATCTTAGACCTACAGTGACGACGTTTCGGTCCATCTTAGACCACAGTGAGGACGTTTCGGTCTATCTTAGACCCACAGTGACGATGTTTCGGTCCATCTTAGACCACAATGAGGACGTTTCGGTCCATCTTAGACCCACAGTGACGACGTTTTGGTCGATCTTAGACCACAATGAGGACGTTTCGGTCCATCTTAGACCACAG
>WNGS01002162.1:0-20490 GCA_020271785.1 Procambarus virginalis
AAACCGCGAAATCAGAAGTTGGAGTTCGAGGAAATTGGCGTAATAACCTCGAACGTTCCATTGAAGAATATTACAACGACGAGAAGAGAAACACAACAAAACAGAGAACAAGGAAGAAACAAAGACGAAAGAGCAACATAGCACGTTAAAGAAATCAGGGTAGGGATCAGGGTCAGCAAAGTCAGGGTTAGGGGGCATGGGTAAACTGAGCAAAGACAGAGGGAAGGAAGCGGGAGAACAGACCAGAGGTGGGCGGGCGGGATCCGGAGGAGGAAGAGGAGGAGACAACGGAGAGGAACAGTCAAGGACAGCAGCAGGAAGAGAGGAAAGTAGTAGAAAGAGGGGAGCGCACCTCAGCAAGGGCAGCAACCGAGAGGGAAGCAGGGGCCAAAGAAACCTCCATAGCAGGAACAGAGGGCGCAACCACTGAAATGGGAGGGGAAGGAGCAATAGAGCCAGTAGTAGGGCCGAGGAAGAAAGCGAAGCCTCTTACCCGCCGGGGAGGAGGAAGGAGAGGAGCCAGGCTTACGCTTCTGACTTAAAGAGACCGGTGTCCCAGCAACAACGTACCGGGCAACGGATTCCAGCGTCTCAACAGGAGAAGCTGAACGAGAGCACACACGACGGCCGTTAGGAGAGCGATGGGCATCCGCCTGCACCGACAGGCGGCGAGGAGAGTCAATAGATGGAAGAGAAGGATGGGAAGGAGGATCGGAGGGAGACGAGGAAGAAGACACAGGAGACATGACAGACTGGGTGTAGAAAGAAGGGGAACCCCAGACAGAGGACCAGGAGGGGACCCTTCGGGACAGAACTCAAAGGAACAGAGGAGGGGGCAGTGGGCGTATCAGGGTCCAAGGCCCGGAAACGGTTGCGAGTCTGAGGATGGTGGGAAGGACGAGGAGAGGAAGAGCGCAACACGCGAGCATAAGAAATGTTAGCATAAGGCGGGAGCCGGCGAACCTGGCGCCTCGCCTCGGGAAAGATAAACGCTCCCGGTGCTTCAAGTTGAGGACGGCTGCCTCAAGCTTGTAATGGATACAGGCACGGGAGGAGTAGGTAGGATGGCCTCACCGCAGTTGAGGCAGCGAGCTTGGGGAGAAGGGCACTCCGACTTAGAGTGACCTTCACCCCCACACAAAGGACAGAGAGAGACAGTCCCAGAGCAGCGGAGAGCACCATGCCCAACCTCCAGCACTTGTTACAAAGCCTTAGGAGAAGGAATATACTCCTGGACAGAGCACCTGGCACAGCAAGAATGACAGAGGATCGAAGGGTCCTACCATCAAAGGTGATCTTCACAACTCGAAGGGGTTGACGGCGACGACCACGAGGGGGACGAGTAAACGAGTCTACCTGGAGGACAAAATGGCCTTGGGCATCAAGGATATGCCGAATGTCATCGTGGCAGTCCTGCAGATTCCGAACACCGTTGCAACATGGGGCGGGAGGAGAATAGTGCCAACACTGGCATTCAACCGAGCGTTCTTAGAGACCCAAACAGGGATCTCGCCAAGGCAGGATAAGGCAGCCAAGCGGGAAGCTGCATCCTGAGAAGAGAGCAACTACACATGTACCGAACGAGGGGGTTGAAGGTAAGACGCATCCACGGAATCAACGAGATGCCGATGGAGGGAGAAATCATCATGAGGCGCAGAATCAAGAGGGAGAGATCAAAGTATTTGGCCCATGAAGCGGGACCAAACAAGGCCTGATACGCATCAGTACAGAAGAAAACGAGCGAGTGCGGCCGTGGCGCTGACGCGCGTTGAGAACCCCAGAGAGAGAGAGGGGTCAAAAGGCACAGTAGTCACAACGAGAGACTTAGCCGCACCAGGGGACGAAGTGGTCACCACTGGGGGCTGGAGGCTCGACCCAACCACAGAGGAGGGAGGGGAGCTGGGGGAAGAAGTCAGGATGGTCAGAGGAGGAGCAAGGTCGGGGCCCAACGCAACGGGAGCTACAGAGCCTGGTCTTCAATACAGGCCGACTCGGGGCTTGGTCGCCCACCCCACGAGCCTGAGAGGGTACAACAGAAACATTCATCGACATAAAGACGAAGAGAAAGAAATTCATCCACGAATGTGCCCCCATACCCACCATGGAGCCACAATTAGAGGCAGGACACCCAACAGGAAACTATCGCCGATCATGCCGAGGCCCCTTAGGGGTGCGTCGTGAGTATACGCCCCACAAACGCCACCTTAAGAACCGTCAGTCCGTCGAGATCGGGTTCAGCGACGAAAGGGGAATTGACAATAAAAGGTTCCCCTCGCTCGAGACGTTAGGTACTACAGTTCTACGGGTGCAAGAGTGTGCCTCCTCAAGCACCCGGGCATCAAAATAGAAGAAGTCCAAAGGAATAACCAAAACAAGCAAAAGGTCGGCAGGAAATGACAAGCAGATAGGAGAAGAGTTGGGAGAAGAACGAAACAGAAGGAAAAGGAAAAGTCGTTCAGCATAATTTTAGAGGACAGCAGCATGAGCACAAGGCTACAAAAGGACACAGGACTGCTCCAAGGAGCATTACACTCCAGCAGCCGCCCACTAAGCCCCCCTCACGGCGTCAACGGGCTGAACAGGGAGGGGGGGTTGTATTCTTTAAGCACCCTGGCAAACACTTCGTCTGGCACTGGGGATTTGTTTGGTTTGAGTTTCTCTATTTGCTTAATAACGTCATTCCTGGTAACTGTTAAACTAGTCAACCTGTTCTCATCCCCACCTATATAGACTTGTTCGGCTGAAGGCATAGAGTTCCGCTGCGTAAGTTACCCTGCGTTAGTCAAAGTTCTTCTTTAGTAAACACAGAGAATATATTTATTAAAAATACTACTCATTTCTTCGTCATTATCCGTTATCTGACCTGTCTCAGTATTTAATGGACCTTTCCTTTTCTTAATCTTTGTCCAAGATAACTGAAAAAACTTTAGGATTTGCCTTTGCTTGGCCTGCTACACGAACTTCATAGTTTCTTTTTGCCCTCCTTAACTCTTTTTAAACATTTCTAACCAGTTGTACGAATTCTTGTTCTAAACTGTCTTCCCCATTCTTTATCCTTTTGTACCAAGCTCTCTTTCTACCTATAAGGTTCTTCAGATCCTTTATTATCCATTCGGGTCATTAGTATTCGATATATTCAGTTTGTATACCAAACTACGTTCCTGTGCTTTGCTTAGAATATTTTTAAATAGGTTATATCTTGAATCCACATCGAAATCCTTTTTTACATCACCTATCGCTGGGTTTACGTCTTGCTCCAAGACTGACCCACCCTTTATGCCCAAGACTTTTCAATCTATTTGATCCAAAAAAAATTCTTAGGCTATTAAAATCTGCTGTTCGAAAATCTGGCACTTTAACAGAATTTTCTCTATAGATCTATTCCTATCCATGTAAAATCTGATTTCTTTGCGATTACTGTTCCCTAGTTCACTTCCTATATCGATATCATTAATTTGTGTTTCCCTGTGAGTTAACACAATCTAAAATATTATTATCCGCGTTGGTTCCTTAATGTGTTGCATAAGAAAACAATCGTCAATAATTCTAGAAAATCTTCGCTTCGTTATTCCCTGTTCTGTTAATCCAGTTTATTTCACTAAAATTAAAGTCACCCATGACACAAATACTGTTAGACCTAGATGCTCTAGATATTTCATCCCATAAATGCTTTGCTTCCATCCTGTCTAAGTTTGGTGGCCTGTATATAACTCCTATTATACGATTGTGTGTTTTTTTTCGTATAATTCTAGCAAAATAGTTTCTGGGTGTGGCTCAGTTTTGATTCCCTCTTTGAGACTATATTTCAAATTTTCCCTAACATATATGGCTACTCCCTCTCCTCATCTAATATATCTATTTGTATGAAATAGTTTAAATCCATTTTTTGATATTCAGCTAATAGGTCTCTATATTCTACATTCAACCACGTTTCGGTAAGTGCAATAATATCTATTGTTTCTGTGCAGACAAGAGCATTTAAATAGTTTATTTTGTTTTTACACTCTATTGTTAATGTAATATTCCCTAAGTGTATTGTTATTTTGAGGCTCCACTCCTCTGATCATTTTGGCAAGCTGCTTCTCCCGCAAATATGTATTTTTATTACCTCCATTCTCCATATCAATTCCCATACCACTATCTGCTAACAGTTTTAATCCAAACAAACCCCCTTCCACCATAGGTTCAAACGAGTTGGCAACAGCAACAACCCCTGCCCTAGATAGATGCACCCCATCCATGTCATTTCTTCCATAGAAGTGTTCCCAGTTATCTACAAATGACATTGCATTTGATTTGCAACATTTATCCAGTCGGCAATTGGCACCAAGTGCCCTCAACAACCATTCATTTCCAACTTTCTTTCTTGGAAGAATGCCACATATGATTGGGATTCCTCCCTTGCTCCTAACTAATTCTATGGCTGTCTTAAACCTTTGTATCAGTTCCTTGCTCCTAATTCGTCCAACATCTATTCCACCGGCACCGATACAAATAATAGGTTTGTTCCCATTTCCACCCATAATATCGTTCATGTTGTTAACAATATCAACAATTCCTGCTCCCGGATAGCAAACCTTAACCTGTTCTCCCTATCTCTGGCACAAAAAGTTCTTTCCAGATACCTCACCTGTGGATCTCCAACAGACAAAATTTGATTAGGTACTTCCTTTACTTTATGAGCACCTTGAGAGACTGCGCTCCTTTTGTTGTCTTGACTTTCGAGGGAACGACCGTCTCCACACAGCATTCATCTGCCAGCATGGCGAATAGGTTGGAAGTCCTTGTGATATCTGTAGGTGGCATTGTCAAATTCTTCTCAAGACACCTGTCCTTGTGCAACAATATCTATTGTTTCTTAGAAGACAAGAGCATTTAAATCTTTTATTTTGTTTCATAGACTCCTACTGTTCGTGTAATATACCTTAAGTATAGTGTTAGAGTCCCTTCTCCATCCCTGTTCCTTTTGCCACTATTTTTATCCCCACCAACATATGAGTTTATTGTCTCCTTTCTTCATACCAATTCTCATTCCACTACCTTCTAACAGTTTAAACCCAAACAAACTTCTTCAACCATAGGTTCCAACGAGTTGGCAACTTCAGCAACCGCAGCCCTAGATAAGTGCACCCCATCCCAAGCATGCATGTCATTTCTTCTGTAAAAGTGTTCCCGATTATCAATGAATGATATTGTATTTGATTTGCAATGTGTGTCCAGTCGGCAACTGACACCAAGTGCCTTCGACAACCACACATTTCCAACTCTCTTTCTTGGAAGAATACCACATATGATCGGGTTTCCTCCCTTATTCCTAACTAATTCTATGGTGTCTTAAACCTGTATCAGTGCCTTACTCCTAACTCGTCCAACATCATTTCCACCGGCACTGATACAAATAATGGGTTTATTCCCATTTCCCAGCCGTAATATCATTCATGTTTACTATATCACCAATCCCTGCTCCTGGATAGCAAACCTTTAACCTGTTCCCTCTAGCTCTGGCACAAAATGCTCTATCCAAATACCTCACCTGGGAATCTCCCACAATCAAAATTCGCTTAACTACTTCCTTTACTTTGTGAGCAGCTTGAGGGACCTGCACTCCCTTCGTTGTCCTGCTTGTCGAGGGAACTGAAGGCTTGCTACATGTTACAGCCACTATGGCCAGTAACTGGGTTCTTGATGTTGTTGTTGTGTCAGATTTAGCTACTCAGAACGAAGTGTCCATGTAGCACGGGCTATGGTGAGCCCGTAAAGGGGTTCTTGATAGTGTAACCTCTTTTATAGTATCAGACCCCAAGTCGGTAGTATGCTTTCAAGAACTGGCTGTATAGTGCAATAAAGAATAAGGATTGGAGATAAACAATACTCAGTTCCTTTCGCTAATGTATTCACCTTCACCATTAAAATATATATAAATAGATTATTTCTACACTTATATACAATAGTGTCCCTTTCACGCAGGGCACAAATGCGTTTGCAGTGTTCGTCAAGTCCAGTGTTCATCAACTCAAGTCCCTGTACCCTATCCACTTGTACTGGACAACACTGGTGAATTCACCTTTTTCGTGGCCAGTCCTTCGACACAGTATCACAAGGTGCCTACACCCCACCTTAGCTTTCCAGCTACTCACTGGCAGAGGACTTTAGCAACACGCTGACAGTGGTCTCAATCTCACTCATACAGGGGTAGCGAACACCCTGGCAGAAGCCTCTAGCAGCTTCCTAGCAGCACTTCACTATAGGCACCTCACTGTCGTCCGCAACTCTTCCTAGCCAATCCAGGGTACGCCGATCTATACCAACACTGCGTATATTAGCAGCTAACACCCTGCTCAGATCGAAGGCGGCTTAGGCTTCTTGCAAGACAAAGCTCAGAGTACGTGGACTGCCCAAGGTAAACTTCCGTCCTCTTTACAACTGCCTCTTCATGTCACTTCTGTGGACATACAACGTCATCAATTAGATGGACGATACACTAGGGAAACCATGAGGTAACATTCATTCACCGGGAAGCTGACATTATGCTTTGTAGCACAACCTAGATGGCACTGATCGTAACACGCCACCCACCAAAGGTCATCCACATCGACCCTTCTTGCTAACTGGGGCAGGAAACCAGAGTCATTTGTCGCTGTCACGCCACAACCAACAAATGGCGTTGTTGTCCACATAGCGTCCAACATCAGGGGAACTGAGGTGCCGACCCATAGATGGCGCCAGAATCGTCACTCCATACGCCAATGAAAGTGACGATACCGTAACACTACAGCACTCGTCTTCTAGTACAGGGAATGAGATGAAAGTTTTTAGGAAATTTATAGGCGGCCTTACCAGAGTCTTCTTAAGACCCCCTCTGTCTTTTGCGCCATTCCAAGACGAGGTGTTTTTTAATACTGGTCTCCTCCTTTGTTTCTTCTTGACGTTGCTTCAGCTGTCGTAGCTCCTCTCATAGGGAATCCAACTCTGTCCTCAGAGCTCCACATGGATCACGACGACTGTCCACGACCAGCTCCACATTAGGGAGCCGGTCGGCCGAGCGGACAGCACACTGGACTTGTGATCCTGTGGTCCCGGATTCGATCCCGGGCGCCAGCGAGAAACGATGGGCAGAGTTTCTTTCACCCTATGCCCCTGTTACCAAACAGTAAATAGGTACCTGGGAGTTAGTCAGCTGTCACGGGCTGCTTCCTGGGGGTGGAGGCCTGGTCAAGGACCGGGCCGCGGGGACACTAAAAAAGCCCCGAAATCAACTCAAGATAACCTAAAGATAGATTCATCATTTCCTTCACTACACCTTCCATTATTACTATGATAGCACAATTGGGGCTCAATTGGAACTCAGCTTCATTCTTATGTTCTTGTGAAATCTGGGTTACCAAGAGGCAATAGTTCAGATGTATATTGTGACGGGTCGGTGGCAGAAGATGGCAGGGACTGGTGTCCTGATAAGGAAATATACCGCGTTTGGAACTGAACTTTTAATTAGTAAATTATATAGCATCCACATAAGATAAACTGCTGGCCATTCTGGCTGATTTGGAGGAAGTACGTCAAGACAGACGGAAATCTTCATGTCCATAGTTGAGGATTGTAAGAAAAGAATAAATTAGATAAAGCAAAAAGGTCTCAATGTTAAACTCACGTGGGTTCCAACTCATGTTAGAATAGTGCTCATGCAACGAGGCGGCGCATGACCAGGTCAACCGAGCCACATCAAAACCACAACTTGACACAGAATGTGTTTTAACCACGAAACAAATAAAAAGCATAATATGAAATATTCAGCCACCGGCAGAAGTGGCGAGGAGAGGTACACTGTATGAGGGTAGGCACACCATGCAACTCTACATGTGAGTCAAAACACCTATTTCACTTACAGTAAACTGAAAAATGTTTCAAGGGATTATGTACACGTAAGGCTCAGGATTGGGTAAAAATTTTACTGGGAATATGGAACAGGTGTTAATAATAATAATGAAACTTAGTGTAGCATGTTAAGGTCTCACACCCTCACCCATTATGTTCTTGATTGCCCACTGAATAATATATATATATATATATATATATATATATATATATATATATATATATATATATATATATATATATATATATATATATATATATATATATATATATATATATATATATATATATATATATATATATATATATATATATATATATGCAACAATGATCACAAAAACACTGATCCAAGTATGCAGAATAACCACATGTGAAAAATAGAAAATGCTTAACGCGTTTTCGGCTAATTCGCCTTCATCAGAGGCTCTGATGAAGGCGAATTAGCCGAAAACGCGTTAAGCATTTTCTATTTTTCACATGTGGTTATTCTGCATATATATATATATATATATATATATATATATATATATATATATATATATATATATATATATATATATATATATATATATATATATATATATATATATATATATATATATATATATATATATATATATATATATATATATATAAATACTGAGATAAGAACTGTTCCTGAACAAATAGCCTGGATTTATCACAACGGAAAGATTGATGCTTTTCTGGAGAAATATAAGAATTTTGTACCAAGTCAACTTTGTTGGTTTGTCTGAAGGTCTATTTGAACCCTTTTTATTTCTCCTAATGTCTATGTACTTAGTCATAAAAGTTTTGTGTGTACTGCATGTGTACAGAAAGACATACGAACATAAGGTAAGGTTTGTAACGTTCTGTACCCTGACTTTAGCAAAGCTTTTGAAACAGTGACACATGAAAGACTGAATAAAAAGTTAGAAGCTCACGGTATTGAGGGTTCTATATTAAGTTGGATTAGGGCATGGCTATAACAAAGAAAGCAAAGAGTTAGTATTAATGGGGTTAAGTCAGAGTGGAAAAATGTTGTAAGTGGAGCACCTCAATGCTCTGTTCATGGACCTCTGTTATCCATAATATATATAAATGATTTAGATTCAGGTTTGAGCAGCAATATTTGCAAATTTGCCGATGATACAAAAATCGGGAGGGTAATAAACACGGAAAAAGACTCACTATCACTTCAAGACCATCTAAATCGGGTTTTGAAATGGTCAAAAGATTGGCAGATGCAGTTTAATGCTGATAAATGTAAGGTTTTGAGGCTAGGTAATGATGATAGAGTTACAAGATACGAGCTAGATGGTGTTGAGATTTTGAAGTCGGATTTAAAAAGGGATCTGGGAGTTTCGATCAGTAAGAATTTAAATCCAGAAAATCAATGCATAAATGTTTGTAATTAGGCAAATAGGAATATGGTATTTATTAATCGAAGCGTTAGTAACAAGACGCCTGATGTTGTTCTTCAGCTACACACAGAAATCTCATTAGCATAATGCATCAAATGAACAAATCCACAAGGGCCGTGACAAGGGTTCGAATCTACGTCCGAAAGGATCCTAGATGCTGCCTTAATCGACTGAGCTACGACATGGTAAAAGAACTGCAACCGGGAAATCATCCTGACCTACCACGGATCCGGCAGTCTCTCCAAGACACAAACCAGGGTTTTACACAATTCCCCCAAGCACCCGAGCTCTGTCAATGTGTAAAACCCTGGTTTGTGTCTCGGAGAGACTGCAGGATCCGTGGTAGGTCAGGATGATTTCCCGGTTGCAATTCTTTCACCATGTCGTAGCTCAGTCGATTAAGGCAGCGTCTGGGATCCTCTCGGACGTAGGTTAGAACCCTCGTCACGGCCCTTGTGGATTTGTTCATTTGTTCTTCAGCATTATATTTCCCTGGTTAGGCCCCATTTAGATTACGCAGTTCAGTTTTGGTCGCCGTATTATAAAATGGATATAAATTCACTAGAACGCGTCCAGTGTAGGATGATGAAGTTAATCCCCCAAATTAGAAATCTGTCATATGAAGAAAAATTGACAAAGCTTGAATTACAATCTCTAGACAGGCAAAGAATTAGGGGTGACATGATAGAGGTTACAAGTAGATGAATGGACACAACCAAGGGGGAATTAATATGGTATTAAAAGTATCAGCAACGACAGAACACGAAACAATGGGTATAAATTGGAAACAGTTTAGATTTAGGAAAGACTGGATGAATACTGGTTCGGTAACGGGGTTGTTGATTTGTGGAGCCATTACCGCAATACATAATAGAAGTAGGATCCCTTGATTGTTTCAAGTGTATGGTCGGTATATATATATATATATATATATAATATATAGATATATATATATATATATATATATATATATTATATATATATATATATGTCGTACCTAGTAGCCAGAACGCACTTCTCAGCCTACTATGCAAGACCCGGTTTGCCTAATAAGCCAAGTTTTCAATGAAATAATTGTTTCTCGACTACCTAACCTACCTAACCTAACCTACCTAACTTTTTCTGCTACCTAACCCTAACCTAACCTATAAAGATAGGTTAGGTTAGGTTAGGTAGGGTGGTTAGGTTCGGTCATATATCTATGTTAATTTAACTCCAATAAAAAAAATTAACCTCATATATATTGAAATGGGTTAGCTTTATCATTCCATAAGAAAAAATTAGAGTAAATATATTATTCATGAAAACTTGGCTTATTAGGCAAACCGGGCCTTGCATAGTAGGCTGAGAAGTGCGTTCTGGCTACTAGGTACGACATATATATATATATAATATATATATATATATATATATATATATATATATATATATATATATATATATATATATATATGCAAACAAGCCTGAATGGTCCCCAGGACTAGATACAACTGAAAACTCACACCCTCACTGGGGTGTGAGTTTTCAGTGATATATATATATATATATATATATATATATATATATATAATATATATATATATATATATATATATAAGAAGGAGCTGCCTCGCATGGGCCAAATGGCCTTCTGCAGTTACCTTCATTCTAATGTTCTTATAAGAACATAAGAACGATTGTGTGGATCGATGACGGCGGTGGTTTTAGAGCCGTGTTCACCGGAGGTGTCTGGAGACAACAGTCGCTGGGGCGGAAGTGGTGAGACGCGCCGCGGGTCGGCCACGAACACAACACCACCCTGAGTGTTTACGTTTCCTGCTGTGACGTCATGATGTGGTTGTGTTATCACGGTACCGATATGTACGTCACTGTACTGTGGTGACGTCACGACAAACTTAGGTGACGTCATGGAGGAGGCGATGGCTAAGTACGTCAAAGAGGATATGGTGACGTCACGGAATGGGACACTATGTCGTCACTTAATTGATAAGGGTGACTCGTTATTTACCTGAATTTTCCAGAGGGACACTAATACTAGTGGCCTCGAAGAGGTCAGGAATCCGGCGGCTTGCCAAAGGTCCCCCCCCCTATTTGCCCTGATGATCTATTCTATCTGTATTTTAAAAACCAGCAGAGTTTTGATGTTTACAACTTCGGCGGGTAGGCGGTTCCCTGGTTTACAACTCTATGGGTGAAAAAGCATCTCCTGTTTTCTGTCCTGCAGTGTGGCTTGTTGAGCTTGCACGTGTTGCTTCTCGTTCGTGTTACATCTGACCTTTTGAAGAAATTGTCCGGATCAACATCCTCCAAAATTGCTCAGTGTGTTAAAGGTCTCGATGAGATCCGCCCTGTCGTGCCTGGTTTGTAGTGTTTTTTCACTACAAACCAGGCATGACAGGGGCGGATTTGTAGTTTTTTTCAGTTATATCGAACAAAGATTAGAGAAAGAATAGCTCCATTAAAAACTGAGACAGGTCAGATAACGGATAATGACGAAGAGATGAGTAGTATTTTTAATAAATATTTTGTCTCTGTATTTACTATAGATCTCTGTAAATCTCTGTATATACTATAGAGGAACTTACCTCTATGCCTATTGCCAAACAAGTCTATGTGGGTGGGGACGAGGACAGGTTGACTAGTTTAACAGTTACCAGGGAGGATATTATTATACAAATAATAAAACTCAAATCAAACAAATCCCCAGGGCCGGACGAAGTGTTTGCCACGGTGCTTACAGAATGCAAAGAGGAGCTTTGCGAGCCACTACCATATTTAATAAATAAACATAGTCAGGCAAAGTGCCAGAGTCATAGAAGGTTGCTAATGTGGAACCAGTTTTTAAGAAAGGAGATAGATCACTTGCGTCAAACAATCCGCCAATTAGCCTAGCGTCTATTGTGGGAAAGTTACTTGAATCGATATCTGTAATTGGTTCGCGATGTTGTGTACCTTGACTTTAGCGAAGTTTTTGATACAGTGCCACATGAAAGACTGATTAAAAAGATCGAGGCTCATGGTATTAGGGGGTGCTATATTAAGTTGGATTAGGGCATCGCAATACTAAAGGAAACAGAGAGTTAGTATAAATGGGGTTAAGTCAGAGTGGGAAAATGTTGTAAGTGGAGTGCTTCAAGGCTCTGTCCTGGAACCTCTGTTGTTCAAAATATACATAAATGATTTAGATTCAGATTTGACCAGCAATATTTACAAATTTCCCGACGATTCTAAAATCGGGAGGGAAATAAACACGGAAAAAGACTCACTATCACTTCAAGACCATCTAAATCGGGTTTTGAAATGGTCAAAAGTTTGGCAGATGCAGTTCAATGCTGATAAATATAAAGGTTTGAAGCTAGATAATGATGATAGAGTTACAAGGTACGAGCTAGATGGTGTTGATTGCGAAGTCGGATTGCATAAGGGATCTGGGAGTTATGATTAGTAAGAATTTAAAATCAAAAGATTAATGCATGAATGTTCGTAATAAGGCAAATAGGACACTGGGATTGATAAATCGTGGTGATATACTTATAAATCATATACTTATACTCACTTATAAAAGTGAGGAGAGTCCATGAAATAACTATGCCCAAGCTTACCACCAAGTGCCGTCGGGATGTTGGGAATATAGCCTCGGCTACCAATGTCTTTAGTACGGTCACGGTTGGCCAAGTGGTTAAGGTACCATGAACGATAGTTGCATTGTGCTCCTGGCTGTCTGGGTTCGAGTCAGGGGTAGCTCGAACTTCTGGGGTGTGGAGTTTTCAGTCATATATATTTATATATAGATATATATATATATATATATATATATATATATATATATATATATATATATATATATATATATATATATATATATATATGCCCAACTTGCCTAAACATGCAAGAGTAGTTATTCAACTATAGAACACTTTCCCACCAGGAGACTCGAACCCTAGCCAGCACAGAAGTCTTCCAGCCACTGGCATAACAGGTAACAGCTTAACCCACTGCACCACACTCAGAGGCTTAAAAGAGATGGCAATTTCGGGGTATTTCAACACTCCAAAGACCACCACCTCCCACCAAAGACCACCACCAAAGATATATATATATATATATATATATATATATATATATATATATATATATATATATATATATATATATATATATGCAAACAAGCCTGAATGGTCCCCAGGACTAGATACAACTGAAAACTCACACCCCAGAAGTGACTCGAACCCATACTCCCAGGAGCAACGCAACTGGTATGTACAGGGATGCCTTAAACCACTTGACCATCACGACCGGACATAAGGAAGTGATAGCCGAGGCTATATGAACCACTTCCCCGCCGGCACCTGGATGGTTATCTTGGGCATAGCATTTTATCAAATCACCTCATTTTTTGGGGCAACACGTGAGGAACACAAATGCAAACAAGCCTGAATGGTCCCCAGGACTAGATACAACTGAAAACTCACACCCCAGAAGTGACTCGAACCCATACTCCCAGGAGCAACGCAACTGGTATGTACAGGGATGCCTTAAACCACTTGACCATCACGACCGGACATAAGGAAGTGATAGCCGAGGCTATATGAACCACTTCCCCGCCGGCACCTGGATGGTTATCTTGGGCATAGCATTTTATCAAATCACCTCATTTTTGGGGCAACACGTGAGGAACACAAATGCAAACAAGCCTGAATGGTCCCCAGGACTAGATACAACTGAAAACTCACACCCCAGAAAAATGCTATGATAAATTTGATAAATCATTTCATTTTGATAAAATGCTATGCCCAAGATAACCATCCAGGTGCCGGCGGGGAAGTGGTTCATATAGCCTCGGCTATCACTTCCTTATGTCCGGTCGTGATGGTCAAGTGGTTTAAGGCATCCCTGTACATACCAGTTGCGTTGCTCCTGGGAGTATGGGTTCGAGTCACTTCTGGGGTGTGAGTTTTCAGATATATATATATATATATATATATATATATATATATATATATATATATATATATATATATATATATATATATATATATATATATATATATATATATATATATATATATATATATATATATATATTGTTATGGTGCCCTCTCCTATCTCTTTCGTTGCCTGCTGTAAGAGTCATATCGACTCTCCCTACAGGGAGAAACTTACATTATAAGTCTGTAGGTAAGGGGAAAGAGGCGCCCGGATATAAATGAAAGAGTATCCCCTACTGCAGATATGACCTTTTGGAATGGACGCCAAGCCGTGTACGGATTGGGTAGCTCGGGTCACAGGCGACCAATCAGAGCCCGCCGTGACGTCACCGAGTGCCCCGGGCGTCACCAACGTCAGAGTTTGACTGACAGTAAGAGCGTGAGGACGCATCTCGGTCAGCTCTCAAGAATTGGAGGCTCTACAGGCCTTTCCCAGTGGATTAGAGCTAGTCATCGCAGCCCACCTGATATATTGGAGGCCCCGCGCATCGGGGAAGCAAAAAGGAACCAAGTTGAGTGGGCAGAGAAGTGCCAAACTTGGAGAATTGTCGGTGACGACGCTGGGCGTCGACGCGTGACGTTGAGGGCCTGAAAGGTGCGGCAGGCAGGCATAGCTGTGACCGGGTCACATCCACTGAGGTTGTTAGAGGGACGACACCGTTCCTAGGGCGAGGAGCAACGCCTCGTGGAAGGAACGTGTGGGTGAATATGGTGATAAGCTCAGCGCCCATTGATGGACCAGGATTGGGATAGCTGAACCCCAGGGATTGGAACGGCGAAGACGCGAAGGCTTCACGACACCTGAGGACCTGTGGGAACGTTCCTGGATCACCGAGGATCGACTCAGGAAGCATAGGACCCTCACACCATCGAAGGACAGGCGTCGTGAGCCAAGGATTGTTAAGGTAGATCATTTTCCCTCCCATTACCCCTTTGTGAGAGTAGGCTAGATAGGCCATTATATTCACTTATATATGTGGAAATAGGATATTAATGCTTTAGTAGCAGAATAGGCTGCAGGGCAGCTTATGTCCAGGACTGTCAGAGAGGACAGTGTGTGTGGATGGCAGGACAGTGAAGAAGAGGAGCCGACGTGGTGAAGAGGCCCTTCTGTGAGAGAGTGACTCCTGTCTATCTGCCCAGTTGAAGGAGCCTGGAGAACGTGAGAGAAGAGTTGCTGACAATCTCCAGAGTTATTATTATTATTTTCATTTTCTTATATCACTTATAGTCATATGTGTGATCATGTATTCGTATCAGTAAATTCACACATTTTATTATTGTGTTTGAGTGTGCCTCCATTATTATTATTATTATATTTCTCTATTGAGCATACACGAGGGTTACCATAGTACCATCTAGGGAACATTACGTTCCCTATGGAATTTCGTATTGCCTAGGGAGTGGCAAACAGCACAGACTGATATAAGAGTGTATCCTTAGCCATTCGATCAGTACTAGTGCCTGAATGGTGGTAACTAATAACGTGGTGGCCAGAGAGAGGTAAAGCCACAAGGACCTTCAATGGAGAGTACCCTGGGCCGACAGTCCAATAGTAGATCTTGGGAGTAGCAACACTGGCAACAAACAATATAATAATACACCCACTGAACTGCATTGCTGGGGTGCAGATATAATAACCCAGCTGGCGACCTTGTTGAGGAAAAGATAGAGAAGACAGGCGGGAAAGGATTTCCTGCAACCTCTTTGTCCGGCAGGCAAGACTCAGGGAGGTCATTGTTACAAAGTAAGCCCGAGTCTTCCTTCACTCCTCCATGGGTCTAGGCCGGAATTGCTGATAGCAGTTTCCCCGTGGTTGACTGAAGGGCTTCCAGGGTGAGTCAGTGGCACCCCTTCAGTGGTGGAAGCAAAGACCTGCGGAGGTGGGCATTGCTGGTCCTCTCCTGTGGGACCAAGGAGACTGGTGAATCCCGGGAGTCGGAGGGCCTGAGTATTCGGCCTTTCGAGCCCCTAGCAGCCGAGTGCTAGCAGAGCCCCGGCCCACCCCCCGTGACAGAGAACTGGCGACCTTGCCAGGATACGAACCCCAGTAGCCAAGAACGGGAGACTTCGCCAGGGAGAGTGGATTAAGCTACGGTGTTGCCAAGGTGTGTTGATCAAGCTACAGTGTTGCCCAAGATTTCAAGACAGTGTTGCCAGGGTACAAATACAGTGTGGCCAGTGAATTCAGAGTACTGTTACCCAACCAGCTAAGGGACTGAAACGGTGAAATTAGTACCTACTAACTTGTCTGTGCTGTCGTGTATGCTCGACGATATAGAGATGGAGGAGGATAAAGTAAAGAAATTTATTGACACAAGGGACGAGAGAATTTTGGAAGAGTGTACCAAGGCCCAGCTCCAACAAGTGGCAAACCACTTTGGGATCAGGTTGAGGACGACTAAGGTTGCAGAGCGAAGGATAGAGATCATGGCACAGCTCACAGCTCGAGAGGAGGCGACGGGAGAGGAGCCATCTCAAGGAGATCCGTCCCGAGAAGAGCCGTCGCAAGGTGAACCGTCCCGACTAGAGCCACCCCAAGCGCCTACCAGTGTGGAGGGAATTCACAGTGAACATGGGAGCAGTGGAAGGTCCAGCTGTAGTAAGAGGAGCCTGCAACTGGAAATAATGAAGATGCAACTGGAAGCCCAGCTGAGGCGAGAGGAAAGAGAAGCGCAAATGCAGCGAGAGGAGCGTGAGCGAGAAGCACGGCTGCAGCGAGAAGAAGGAGAGAGACGACTGCGACTGGAGGAGATAAAGGCAAAGAAAGAAGTCGAATTGTGTCGCATTGAGCGTGGTCTGCCCGCACTACCTGCACGGCGGGATGACTTCAAGGTAAGGGAACGTGACTTACCTACGTTCGAACCACAAGAAGCTGAGGCGTTCTTCGAACACTTTGAACGGATAGCAACTCTGAAGGAGTGGCCAGAAGATGATTGGGCTGCTCTGGTCCAGGGCAGGTTGACTGGTGAGGCCCGGGAAGCCTACAACATGCTGGACCTAGAAGAGTGTGCTAATTACGACGCAATTAAGAATGCGGTGCTCCACTCATTCCGGCTGACTCCGGAGATGTACCGGAAGCGGTTCAGAGAGTGTACAAGAGCGTCGGGAAAGTCTTACGCCGAGACCGCCAGGGATATGGAACGGAAGTTCCTACGGTGGTTGAAGGCGGAGGAAGCGGAGTCGGCGGATGACATCAAACGACTGATAGTGATGGAGAAGTTTATGTCAGTGCTCCATCCAGAGTTGCGAGTAAGGGTGAGAGAAGCAGGTATTAAGGACCTAAAGGCTGCAGCGGACCGAGCCGACATGCTGGAAGAGGCACTACATCTCAGGAGGGAGGGGCCGCCCAGACACTCGCCTTACCCCAGGTCGGGAGGGAACTTTAGGAGTTCAGGAGGAGCGAGGACGGGTGGGGACTCTCCCAAGAGTAGTGTGCCCGATGAGGTAACCCGGTTCAAGAGCTCAAGGGACGCGGGAAGGAAGCCCCAAGCTGTGAGCAGTGGACCTAGCTCGGGAGCGAGTGCCGCTGCCGGGAACCGACGACGGGGAGTCCTAGGAGGACCCAGGGAACATCTACCGTTGGTGCTACCAGGGTGACTAGTAGAGGGTCGCCCAGGAGAGGTGGTCGGTGTTACAACTGTGGGGGACGAGGACACTTCGCAAGGGAGTGCAGCCGCCCAAGGCACAGTGGGAATGTGGCTTTCGCGAGGATAGGAAGCGAAGAAGCCAACGATAATTCAGGTGATATGCCAGTGATAAGGGAGAAGAGGATTCACCCCTTTGTGTGTGAGGGGACGGTGAAGATAAGAGGAGCTGATCCTGTGCCAGCAAGGATGCTGAGGGACACTGGATCCGACTTCACCCTTGTTAGTGAATCCCTCTTCCCCGAGGACTACAGACGTTCCAGTACAGGGGAAGCCCTGATAAGGACGTTGGGGGGACAAGTGAGGATGCCCCTTCATAAGGTGACTCTTAATTCAGACTATGGTTGTCAGACTCTTGTAGTAGGGGTCTGTGCTCTACTGCCCAGGATGGAAGCTCAGGTGATCCTAGGGAACGACTCCTGTGGGGGATGTGTTCTCCCGAATTTGATTAAAGTGAGGAGTGTATAGAACCCTATCGACAGAGCAGCAGGACGGGCGCCAGCAGTGGCGAATCGGAAATTGCGAGAGTGGCATTTCCGGTATGCGCGGTGACGTCGGGACGAGACGTGAGGGAAGATGATGTGAGCGGATCCAGGCACGCCGAAGAGAACATGCCGGGTGACCTGGGGCTCGATCATTTGTTCCGAGAGGAGGCCAGAGGACAAGCGACAGGTGAGGAAGGTTCAGGTAGAGTGTCCATAGCTGAAGGCTCGCCCTCTGCAACATGGTATCTTCAGGGCACACGTAAGTTAGACAAGTTAAATATCCCAAAGGAATCCACAGGGAAAAGCAGTTACGGTTATATAGACTACGTCTAGGTTACAGATGCAACTGGGAGATTGGTGAACCCGTACAGAGAGAGTGCATATTCTGCAAACTGTCACAGAAAAGCCATTACTTCACTATCTTCTAGAATGTGAAGCAACCAACGACCTTAGAAGAGGCTTTAAGATTCCTGAATCTTGCTGTGGCCACCCTGAAGCCATCAACAGAGCCACTCTCCTGGTCAACAAAGGTGTCCAGCACTGGACGCCCTCATAAAGACTGTGAAGCAGTATCCTCCCCCGCGATAACAGCTCGATGATTAAATGCAATGTCAAATAATGAAAAGAATTACGGAGAAAAGAAAAGAAAAATTGTACCACTTAAGGGCTATTCATGCCCGTGCCACCTCTGGGTGGCTTAATCCTTATCAATCAGGAGTAACCACCATTTGGTCACCATTTGGTCCGGGAGACATCTCCCGTCACGCAGGGTGCCGTCGCACCTCCACAGATCACAAGTATCATCACTCGATACTGTTAATGGCTCATAAGGTCCACCACTTACGGGCTATTCATGCCCGTGCCACCTCTTGGGTGGCTTAATCTTTATCAATCAATCAATCTTCCTCTAGCCTTTATGGGCTATTCATGCCCGTGCCATCTCTTGGGTGGCTTAATCTTTATCAATCTTCCTCTAATCACGGGAGACATCTCCTGTTAACGAGGCTAACCATAGCCCGTGCTTCTTGCCCAGCTCCTGTGCCAGGTAAGTTACGGGCTCACCATAGCCCCGTGCTACTTGGAACTTGTTCCGAGTAGCTGAATCTATAACAACAACTTCCTCTAATCCACGGGAGACATCTCCCGTCACGCAGGGTGCAGTCGCTCCTCCGCAGATCTCCAATATCATCTCTTGATACTGGTAATGGCTCAAATGGGCCACCACTTACGGGCTATCATGCCTGTGCTACCTTTCGGGTGACTTAATCTTCTCAATCAAATTCCTCTAATCACAATCGACTTGTTAATCTTTCTTCATATGACAAGTTTCCAATTTGGAGAATTAACTTTGTCATCCTACGTTGGATACTTTTAAGTGAATTTATATCCAATCTATAGTACGATGACCAAAACTGAACTGCATAATCTAAATGGGGCCTAAGCAGAGCAAGATATAGCTGAAGAACAATACCAGGCGACTTGTTACTACGCTTCGATTAATAAATCCCAGTGTCCTATTTGCCTTATTTCGAACATTCATGCATTGATCTTATGGTTTTAAATTCTTACTAATCATAACTCCCAGATCCCTTTCGCAATCCGACTTCGCAATCTCAACACCATCTAGCTCATGTTTTGTAACTCTATCATCATCATTACCTAGCCACAAAAACCTTACATATGTCAGGATTAAACTGCATCTGCCAATCTTTTGACCATTTCAAAACCCTATTTAGATGGTATTGAAGTGATAGCGAGTCTTTTTCCATGTTTATTTCCCTCCCGATTTTTGTATCATTGGCATATGTTGCTGCTCAAACCTAAATCATTTATATTTATTACTAGCAGTACCCGCTACGCGTTGCTGTGGCTCAGTCTGGTTAAATGGGAAAGAAGAAAAGAGAAAGCGCACGTTTCTAATATGTTTAATTTCACAATGTTTGTGGGTATACATTGTGGTTTTGTTGTTCCATTGTCTGGAGATATAGAGATTGTCTGGTTTGCCGTCTCTAGAACAAGCAACATATAATTGTCCCTATGAGAAGCAATCCGTGTCTAGATATAAACTACACAA
>WNGS01002162.1:36767-65720 GCA_020271785.1 Procambarus virginalis
TTTTAACCCTCAAAACCGCTAGGGGCCCAAATGGAATTCACACCCCCAGGCGCAACAAAAAAAAAAAAATCCAAAAAATTCTTTCGTCTTATAGAATTGTTTATTTTTGTTCCCTGATCACGGAAAAAATAACAAAAAATCGTAGGTAGCATATTTTAGCCGCAGTAGGGTAGGGAAGTGTGGCAAAAATGGGGGTTGGCAGAACCTTCGCCAGACGAGGTCTACTCCGCCCGAGCTGTCAGACGGCAGTTGCCACAAATATATTATTTCCTAATTATTTCAATGTCTCTGATTTTTTCTTTTTTTTTTTGCAGTAATATTATTCCATACAGTGAATTGTGGTATATTTATATTATAAATGTGTGAACCATCGCTGTACTCAAAATTATGGTGTGCATATAAGTGATTCAATTATTATGTTCATAAAACAATAAACAAATAGTTTTGCTGTTGTTACACTATATACACAGGTTATATATAAGTATCTGGTTTTGTTCACCATAACGAACTACTAAGTTGGTCTTGTGAGTCAAAAAGCAACGAGGAGTGGCCGCCACACACCAGCGAGCCACTCACTGCCACGCCCGCCCTCCCTCAACACCCACCTCACTCACCTCATTTACCTCCCACAATACTGTTTTTGCATTTATTCACTATACACAGACGTTATATATACTATTTACATGTTTTGTTCACCATAACTGTACATCTAAGCTTGTATGTGAGTAAACGCACAAAGACGTAGCTACTCCACAGTCAGCTGATCGCGGCCACCCTCAAGGCCACACGCACTAGTATTTCTCCTCCAACAATATTGGATGTGGTGTTATTATGCTAATACACACATTATATATAAGTATCTACCTGTTTTATTCACCATACTTGTACAAATAAGCTGGTATGGTGTCCAAAGACCCTTTGTGGTCACCAGTAAACAACACGATATTCCTGCAGACGACGCTCCTCTCACCAAAATGGCGGCTCCCAACCTACTCTCTCTCGCTGTTATCTCACACTATACTATACCTATACACACGTTATATGTAAGTATCTACATTTGTGTTCACCATAGCGAACCACTAAGCTGGTATGGTGAGTGCAGTCAATAAATGGTGGCCACACACACATTCAGAAGACAACGCCACAATCCTCCCTCCACAGCCGTACTCCTCCCTCCATCGAGCACAGCGCTAAATATCTCCACAATCAAGCTGTTATCAGAATCCTGGTCATTTTTATCAAATTCAGGGGCTTCAGTAATACTATCACTGCTAAATAATAGCAGTATCACTTATATTTTGGCATTTGTAGGCGATGCTGTGGTCACAAGCTGAACAGCGGTGCTGTGAGCTCGTGCTGCGTGCGCCAGCCTTGGTGGCTGGCTGAATACTGACGCTCTCACTCCCAAAAATGTTGTGCTGGATTTTTTTTTCTAGGTGGGATCTGGCAACTATCAGTCGTGGCTGTACTATAGCTGCCCCTATCCCAGGCGGGTGTTTAATTATAGCGCTAGACACGAAATCATATATAAATGATGTGCGCGATTTTGGTTTTGTCACTGATATCATTTATATATGATATGCGCGGTTTGAGGGTTAAAGATTGGCCTGAGCTTCGTTGATGGTGATTGCAAACGCCAATCGAATTGGAAATTACAATCTCTTTAATTGAAATGGCATATCTGAATCATAGGAATGCGAGGAATGAGGACATGTTCACCTTTGAAAGGTCCTGTAAAAGATTATTGCTTCTACGACGTCGCTGATCAATTTTGTTATTGCAAGGCACGTGGCGTTGCAAAGTTTTGGCTGGTTGATATTTTGCAACATGATAATTGGCAAGCCGATTTTCAATTGCCATACGTGTGATGGTATCCCCTGGCAGATCGAGTGAATTAAAAAATTCTGTTGGATAATTAACCGTTTCATCTGCTTCCTCAACAGTGTCGACGGACTTGTATGTGACTGCCTCGCTTTGTATGTTAGACTGAATAATATTGTTAAGGTCGTAGACGTTTTGTTCTTGGCCACAAGAATAGCTCGTTCACTCAGCCAATCGTGATTCTTATAATTGGTTTGAATATTAGGGAATATTTTTTCAAACAATTCTTCTTTTGACGTCACCAAATTGCAGAAGTTATGAGGCAGTGAAATTCGTCCTGAGGTCAGATCAACTGGCACATTTACGTTTCCTATTTCCAGAAATTGATGTGAGAATATCTCAGCTGATGGATCATTTTGCAGTAGCAACATAACTACACGCATATTTGTAGTTAATTTAAATGTGTTTACGTGTCGCCACAAAGTAGAGTATTTCAGGCAAGAATTTATTTCGTCCGCTGGTGTCGATCGAGGAATTACAGGTAATATTTGCCTGAAATCTACTGCAAGCAATATTAATGCGTTCCCAAATGGTCTGATGTTTCTACGCAAATCTTGCAATGATCGATCAAGAGCCTCGAGTGATTTTTGTGGGGCATTGTGCATTTATCCCAAACAATAAGTTTGCATTTCTGCAATACTATTCTCATGCTGGATGCTTTGGAGATGTTGCACGTGGGAGTTTCAATGAAATGCATGTTCAATGGCGATTTCAAAGTCGAAGTAGCACCTCTTCCACCTGCTAGCAATGTTGCAGCAATTTCGGATGACGCAAGAGCTAAGGTTATGCCATTTCGGGATCAAAATGCTGCCAAAATCAATCTTATTTAAAAAGGTTTGATCAGTTTCTCCTGGCGCATCTAAGAAGATTTCTCCAAGCCCGTTATTGACAGTCTGAATTATTTGATTGTTAATGCCTTTTCACTCAAGCGTAAGCCTAGGAATATTTGATTAAACATATGACAACAGATCACCCATGTTGTAATTTTGTTCACGACGCAATTCTACATCGAACGAAGCTGCAGCAGATTGATTCGGTGATGCCATTTCCAATTGATTGAGAAATTTGTTCGCAATTTCTAAGCACAAGTCTTCAATCATTATCAACGCTTCGTTGTAGATTTTTGCTGTAAAATCCATGTCCATATTTGAATTTTCCTTGCGTATTTGAAGGATAATATCTTCAGCTGTGCAATTTATATTTCTCCCATAACTCTGTTGGAGATAACTGAGAGCCGGTGGTCAATATGATTGCAAACAATGCACGAATTTGATTTGGATGTGACGTGTTGGACGCGTCATTAATGCATACATCCCAGTGTCGGTCGTTCTCTAATAAGTTCAGAGTTTGATATGCACTACGGGAAGTGGCATGTGTTACGTGGTTGACAAATTTCAATTGCTGGAAAGACGTTGGACTGGGCACATTTATCAACAGAATGCGCAGAAAGAATCATTCATCTTGATTAGGATGCACGGTGTACAGTCTGTCTATCGTTGTTTATTTCAATATGCCAAGTTGTCCGTCGATTCGCTCTCCTCGTTTGCGTTGTTCAAATTATTTTCTACTGGCATTCCATGTGTAATACGTAGGCACTTCCGAATACAGCAGTGTTTTCGCAAACATGTAATTTTGACATAACATGAAGAAAGCAGTTAACACTGTAGCCGGTGGATTCACAGCTATTTGTTGCACATTTGCAGCTGTGAAATAATTTGAAATAAATTTGAAATAAACGTGCTGTCCATTTTCGTGTTTTCAAAACAAAAACAAAAAATACCAACGAAATATTTCAATTCAAACGCAGACCAATTGATAGAGCTCAATTTTACCACCAATTGCACTGAAAAATAATAAGAACAGATAAAAAAAACAAATGAAAAAAGAAACAAATAAACAATACCCACGAAATGAACGGTATGATAAACAACACAGCTCAATTCCAATGCAATGTCACACAAAATAATTAAATCAAAATGAAAATAAATCAAAATCTATGAAAATTCAATTTATCAATGCAATCAGAACCCGCCAAACACACACCGATACTACGACGTTGGTACAACGTTCGAACAAGTTTTAACACCTCCTAACCAGTTATAAAAACCAATATAGCAAGTTGTAACAACGTTCCAATACGTCATAAACACGTTAAGCCAAGATGTAACAACTTTATTTTGAGTTGTAACAAGCGGAAAATAGAGACAGTTTCGGTTTGTGTTTCCAGGGAAACACTGAAATGGAATCTTAACACATTTTGTATGGCTTGTGTTGGTCTTACGTGCAACAGATGGCGCTGTATTGAAAAAAAACATGGTTTTTACCTGTCACAGATGTGGCATCTAAATAGTAGGTATATTAAAAAATGCACATATTCGAATGGAATGTTGCGTTAAAATTTCAAAGCATTCGGTGAAGAACTTTCGGAGATTAAAACCTGTATTTCTCCTACGTCCTACAGATGGCATTGTTTAAAAAAAAACATGTTTTTTCCTGTGCAGGCGAAGAGTCACAGTAACGTGGCTGAAGTATGGTCCAGGACGGACCGAAACGTCGTTGTCCCTTCAACTTCTAGTGTGTGGTCTGGTCAACATGTTTTTTCCTGTCACAGGTGAAGCATGTATATAGTAGGTATATAAAAACACTCGCCTTCTCCAATGCAACGTTGAATCAAAATTTCAAAGCAATCGGTAAAGAGGTTTCAAAGATTTCCCTCACACAAAAAATGCAGGAAAAATAGTTAAAAAAAAAATGTTTTTTCCCGTCACAGACGTGATATCGGTATAGTATGTATATAAAAACCCGCTCGGATGCAAATGGAATGTTGTGTGAAAAGTTCAAAGCAATCGGTGAGGAACTTTCGGAGATAAGTGATTTTGAACAAACGAGCATTTCCGTTTTTATTTATATAGATGAATAACAGAGATCCCAGGACAGAGTCTTGAGGCACTCCACTTGTAACATTTTCCCACTCTGACTTAACCCCATTTATACTAACTCTCTCTTTCCTTTGGTATAGCCATGCCATAATCCAACTTAATATAGCACCCCCAATACCATGAACCTCTAATTTTTTAATCAGTCTTTCATGTGGCACTGTATCAAAAGCTTTGCTAAAGTAAGGTACACAACAACAGAGACCTTACCACTATCATCTGCCTCAACTATGCTGGAATAAAATGATAGCATATTTGTTAAACATGAACGGCAATTTGTAAAACCATTTTGTCAATCATTTATTAACTTATGTTTTTCAAGATCAAGACGAATGGCACTTAAAATTATCGATTCAAGTAATTTTCCCACAAAAAACGTTAGGCTAATTGGTCGATAGTTTGAAGCAAGTGGTCGACCTCCTTTCTTAAAAATTGGTACCACATTAGCAAAGTGTCACGACTCTGGCACTTTGCCTTCTTGAGGTTATCCCGAGATGATTTCGGGGCTTTTTAGTGTCCCCGCGGCCCGGTCCTCGACCAGGCCACCACCCCCAGGAAGCAGCCCGTGACAGCTGACTAACACCCAGGTACCTATTTTACTTCTAGGTAACAGAGGCATAGGGTGAAAGAAACTCTGCCCATTGTTTCTCGCCGGCGCTCTCGCCGTGGGATCAAACCCAGGACCACAGGATCACAAGTCCAGCGTGCTGTCCGCTCGGCTGACCGGCTCCCGGCCGGTCATCTGCCTGAATCTAATATTATGATTTATTAAATATGATAGACAATGGCTCACAAAGCTCCTCTTTGTATTCTTTAAGTAAGTAATTATCAAAAAAGGCACCGAACCGGGAAGGCTATGTAGCACCATCAAATGTGCGGAATAATCAGAGGGCGCTAAATATCACCAAGGACGCCAATACGAGAACAAAAACGCATAAGGCGAACGATATCAAAAGTATCCGAGTCACCAAGAATTCTATCGAGGGACAGGTGATCGCGAGGGGTGGTCGGAAAGCAAGACACACGCTTGTCCTGGAAGTCAGGACATTCAAGAAGGACATGCACGACCGTAAGAGGGACAATGCAATTAGGACAATAAGGAGCAGGGCGGCACTCCATCAAGTGACCATAGGTTAAGCGAGTATGGCCAATACGCAACCTCGCCAGAGCAGTTTCCAATCGCCGGCTACAGTGATAGGAGGACGGCCACGAGGAAACACAACATTTAAGAGTACGGAGTTTGTTACTAGTAACAGACGACCAAGAAGCCTGCCAACGGGTAAGGATGGAGGAATAGATAACCGGGTAAAAGTCGGAATATGGAATACCTTTACGAGAGATGGGACAAGAGCGGACAGCTTCCTTGGCGGCAGCATCCGCACGCTCATTTAAAGACACCAACATGGCTGGGAACCCAACAAAACTCAACCGACTTAAACTTACTGTGAACAAGAAACAGCCAATGCTGGATCTCGACACCTACTGGATGAACCGGATTAAAGGACCCGAGCGCCATGAGGGCACTACGAGAGTCAACAACAACCACAAAGGAAGACTGACAACGAGAAAGCAGGAGACGAAGAGCATAAAGAATAGCATAAAGCTCCGCTGTAAAGATGCTAGTCTCTGGAGGTAAGCGACACATATAAGTGCGATCAGGAAAAATAACAGAGTAGCCAACACCGTCTGCAGACTTAGACCCATCGGTGAAGACAGAAATGGAGCGGGAGTGAGAAGAAAAGTGCTCAAGAAAAAGGCATTTTAGAACCGTAGGAGGGTAAAAGCTTTAGTGATGCGGGTCAAGGAAGTACAAAACTGCGGAAGGGGGACTCTCCACGGGGGCAAAGAAGGAACAACAAGAGGAGAAACATTAGAAACACGAACGGAAAGAGAATCCTGTAAGCGAGATAACCGGACAGAAAGAGGGAGGAGGTGAAGAGGAACAGGAACCACAGGAGGGGTAAAAGTTAAAGCACGACAGAGGCGAGAGGAAGGATGTTGTAAGGATCGCGCAAGATAGCGAAAGACAGTAGCGATCACGGCGGTCCTGAGAGACAGGAAGCCAGTGTCAACATACAAGCTAAGGACGGAGTCGAACGAAAGGCACCAGAACTGAGGCGCAACCCAGTATGGTGCAAAGCATCAAGACGGCGAAGAGCAGAAGGAAAGCAGACGAGTAAGCAGGGCACCATAATCGAGCTTAGACAGGACTAGAGAGGAATGTAAAGCAAGGAGAGTGCGCCTATCCGCTCCCCAAGAAGTATGGGAACAATACNAAGGAAGGTAGTGAAATTGTGTGAAATTGTTATGGGATGAACATTGCCAGGAAGCCTTTGAGAGCCTCAAGGCGATTCTGATCTCTTCTCCCATCCTTAGGTCCCGAGCTTTGAGGATAGATTTATCCTAACCGTCGTTGCTTCCGACTATGGCCTGGGGGCCGTGTTATCTCAGACGGATGAAAAGGGGGGGTGGAACATCCTGTAGCCTACTATTCCAAGAAGTTTACCCCCAGTCAGCTAAACTATTCCGTGATAGAGAAAGAGACGTTGGCTTTAATCAGTTCTGTCCAACATTTTGAGGTGTACCTAACCAGTAATAGCCATCCCATCCTAGTACGATCTGACCATAACCCTCTAAAGTTCCTTGCCCAGTTCAAGCAGAAGAATCAGATGGAGACTACATTTCCAACAATATCCCCTCCAGATTGAGCACATCATAGGAGTGGACAATGCGTGACAATGCTGATGCATTGCGTGACAATGCTGATGCATTGCGTGACAATGCTGATGCATTGTCACGCAGCTGAACACCTGATTAATTTAGTTTGTTTTCTCTTTTTTTTAGAAGCCCAAACCAAATTCCTTTTTGTGGGGAGGTGTTACGAACCCGATTCCATCGTCGGAGCACCGAGCAGCGACGTCAACGCCATCTGTGAGTCCGCTCCCGAAACCCCCCCACAACATGGACAACGCCATCTAGTGGTGACAGGATTATACCAGCAAGAGGCGCTAGATTTCTGTCCTAGTCAGCTCGAGAGGTAGCTGGTGCTGACCTCTGGTGAGGTGGCGCTTAGAATTCAGTGCCACCTATTGTAGGAGGAGTTGTATGTCTATGTCAGAGTCCGTAAGTGATGTTTCCTAGTGTCCCATGTACTGACCAGTTTATTGATGACGTGTCTTTATCATAGAGTCAACGTAGGGCTGCTGTGGTACGAGGACAGTCAGTCTACCCAGGGCAGCCAATAGCTCTCTACTCCATTCTGCTTTACGGAAGCAGTGAGCCTCCACCAGAGAAGAATTGTGAAGTGTTCTACTGTCTGCCTGTGAAGTGGCAGTGACGGAATTCGGCGTACCCGGGACTGGCTAACGGAAGAGACGACTGAGAGTTGAGACGACTGAGAGTTAAGGTGCTACTGAGGAGTGTAACCAGCGAGTTGCAAGAAGCTCCTGCCAGGGGTTCGCTACCCTTGTATTTGTACGTGAAGAGGCTCAGCAGCGTGAGGCTGATGTTCTCTGCCAGCACCAGGCTGGAGAGTGATTGTGGGCGTGCATGAAGAGCACCTAGTGAGACTGTGTTTTGGCTGGCCCGTGGCCAGGGTAGACTCGTTGGTGTTTCCCAGTACTGGTTGAGGACGGTACTGTGTGTTGAGGAAACACAGCAGCTGACAAGACTGCATCGATTGAGCATCGAACAGCGCTTAGTGTCCTATGAGAGACACTTGTGTACATATTAAGTGTAATAATACTTCTTTTAAGGTTATATATGAGGTGATGGGAAAGTGATTATATATGAATATATTGATAATTAATGAAGTGTAGTATTCAATGCACCTCCCCCTGTGTGTTTTACTTGCATTACCGAGCTCGTTCCTTGAAAGCTACTACTAACGTGGGGTTGGATACCAGAACTTTAGTACCACCAGAAAAGAACCCGGTTGCGACCCATTGTGGGTCGCAACAAATGCGTACTAGCCTTCTCTTTGTCAGCATAATTTTCCTAAAGCTGGACTGCGATATCATAGCCATCACTAGTTAGGTCTATATTTGCTACCACGTTTTTTGCTTCACCTATTAGTTGACTTTGTAGGTATGAGACTTTGATGGTTTTAAGAATGGAAGGTTGAGTATCCACCAGATCAACAAATTTATTTCATAAGTTGTCCCAATTTTTATCCCCCATATGCCTTGGTGATCTTTTCCAGGTAGATTTTAAGACTTAACACAGTTTTGACATTTACAGTTCAAGTTTATATGGGTTTATAACTCTCTGGATAAAAAAGCTTCTCCTATTCCCAGTCCAGCCCGTCCTCCTAAGGTTTCCCATCGTCAAGAAAACGGTCCAATTAAAGTGTGACTTATCCTAACCTATCAGAGGACCGAAAACAGAAAACGGGACAGTACGTCACTCTCGCGAGCCGCTTCTATTTTCTAGTACAACAATTTTTGGTCTTGTGTAATGCATACGATCGAAATGCGACGTTCTTTGTAAGAGGACATGTTGTTCAGTCGTATATAGTGGCTTGTCGAGCTTGAAACCGTTTCTCCTTGTTTGTGTTACATTTGACCCTTTGAAGAAATTGTCTGGAAAAACATCCTCCAAATCGTTCGGTTTTTTGAGTTTCAATGTGATCCGCCCTGTCATGCCTGGTTTGCAGTGTTGTTAGGCCTGTGGTCCTAAACATTGCATGATACAAAAGATGACTCATCTCTACTTATCCTCATGCTGATCAAAATCTGGCTAAAACTGCATCTAGTTCGGTAGCATCTCTGTTTCCTTTGGAATAGCCAATGCCCTAATCCAACTTAATATAGCACCCCCAATACCATGAGCCTCTATCTTTTTAATCAGTCTTTCATGTGGCACTGTATCAAAAGCTTTGCTGAAGTCAAGGTAAACAACATCACAAACCTTCCCACTATCAACTGCCTCAACTATGCTGGAATAAAAGATAGCAAATTTGTTAAACATGAACGGCTATTTGTAAAACCATAAGAACATAAGAATAAAGGTAACTACAGAGGGCCTATTGACCCGTACGAGGCAGCTCATATTTCAACCCATCCTCGACTCGAGTCCATTACATTCAGCGGTCAACCCCACAGACGCATTCATAAATTTTAACATGCTGTTCATTCAAAACGGGAATTTTCTCAAGTATAAATTAATATTATAATATATTAGCATATTGTGTATAAATAGGCATAGGTTAGGTTAGGTCATGTGTTTAGGTTCTGTTGGCGATTATTTGTATTTGTAGTACGTGGGTGAAGCATTTACAGCGTTGTGGTTCGAACAAAATTCGTCAGTGAAGCACTTGTTCCGGATATGTTCGAATGTCAGCAGTTGTGAGTCGTGTGTAAACCGCTTTTCATTCATAAACAGTGGGTTTGGCGGGTGCATGGAATCACTTTTGGATCTTTGTTTGGAGGACGGGCTGCATATTTATAACCACCCAATCCCACTCAAATACATGTCCAACCCACGTTTGAAACCACCAAGGGACCCCACCTCCACCACGCTCTGCAGTAATTGATTCCACAAATCAACAACTCTGTTACCGAACCAGTATTTACCCCAGGTCTTTCCTAAATCTAAACTTGTCCAATTTATACCCATTGTTTCGTGTTCTGTCTTATATTGATACTTTTAATACCCTATTAATATCCCCTTTGTTATGTCCATTCATCCACTTGTAAACCTTTATCATGTCACAACCAACTCCCTACCTCTCCAGTGAACGCATTTCATTGGCTTATAGAAGAAAGGCTCGGGAACTGGTCAGGTCCACTGTCTAAGGTCGCGGCAACTTGCCTCTGGGTGGTTGGAGAGGTGCTGGTCGTCTCTTTAATTTTTTTTCAGTTCCTCCTCCCTTTTTGTGCAGAGGTAGGAGGTGGCGGTATGATATTCTCCACAGTTCGCACATTTCTCGGTGGTTGCGGTGCAGTCCTTGTAGTTGTGAGTACCAGATCAAGAGCTGTAACTTGACCGTTTGTTCTTGGGCACTTGTTGGAGAAGTGTTCATTGCTGAAGACCTGTCTCACGTTGTAGACCTTCTCCATGGCGATGTGGTTTGTGGAGGAGATGATTCCAAAGCACTTGAACCCATTATTCACTGCTTCCTGGGCCTGTAATACTGTTTCGAACGTCATCTTCATCGTGTGTCGAGTGGCGCTGTTAGTCTTGTTGAGTAGAGCTGTCGTCGCTTTCAGAGTTAGATTTTCTTCCTTCACTTGCCGCACAATGGTGTCGGGTTCCTCATCCGCTAATCAGCAGTTCAGCTTATTCACAAATATCGTTTTCCCAGCAGTGATTTATCTGGGAGGAATTGGTGACAGGTTCTCCTCCAGTAGTGGGATCCGGTTTTCTGGATCCAGGATATCCTTTAGGTCCGCTTTTGGAGGCGTAACCGTGGCCTCGTTACTATGCATATGAAAGTCAACTGGTCCCACTGATGTGGCCTTCTCAATGGCTGCTGCAATTTCGCCTTCTAAGCGCTTGTAGACTCCGAAGAGTCGCACTTTCACTTTTTATATCATGTTCTCTGGCAATGACTCGGACTGTCAGGAGAACCTGTAGTTGTGTAGAGTGGTTTGCCTGCAGCTGTGTGGGAACACAGCTTGCCAGCAAAAGAGGTGTGTGGAAGACACAATTGTGTGGTGACATTTTTGCTTTATGGCCTCATGACCTTAGCCTTTTCCCGCCTTTCCTCTCCTCTCTTAACAATCTGGTTCCTTCCATCCATTTCAAAGTTAAATTGAAATCTAATTGCGCTCCTTCCTTTTCTTGACGTTCACGTTCACAGCTCTGTGTCCGGGTTCTCTTTCTCTGTCTATGGCAAAGCCATGAATAGTAGCATATACATTCCCTTCTTTTCCTACCTTTCTCATTCTGTTAAGAAAGTGTCCTCGTTTCTCTTCCTCCGCGTTCTACGCATCAGCGACCCTCAGTTTCTTGATTCTGAAATCTCCTTTATCTACAAATCATTCTCTCGCCTTGGTTTCCCTTTCCATTTTATCAACTGTGCCTTTTATCAAGCTAAACGTAATTTCTTTCATCCTAAACCTGCTTCCAACAATAGTAGCATTGTGCTCTGCCTTCCCTTCATATCTGAACTCAAAACTTTTACCAATACCTTTCGTCCTCTTGACATTAAACTCGCCTTTCGACAAACTAACACACTTCGTAGCAATCTAGTTCACACTGCTCCTCCTGCTTCTAATGCTGCTGGTGTCTACTCTATTTCCTGTTCGCCTTGTCCTCTCCAATACTTTGGTGAAATTGGCTATACACTTAATGACAGACTTAAAGAACACAAAAGCAGTGTTAAGTCTGCAGACACAAACAATGTTCTCTTCTGTCATGTTAGGGATTCTAATCATCCTATTGAATGGTCTTCCTCCAAAATAATTTTTCCTGCCTCTACACAGACGCCGTCTTGTCGAATCGGCTCTGATACAAAACATTCCCAACATGAACTTGAGTCCTGGTTTTGTTGCTGTTGACTCTTCCCTTTCACAGTATATACTCAAATTTTTTAAACTTTCTAACAAACGTGACCTAATAGAAGCCTACCCCTTCCTTTTATCTTCTTTTTCTTTCCCTTGTTTTCTCTTGCGATCCCTTTCTTATTCCTATTATTACCCCCTTTATTACACCTTACCTTCCGTTCCTGTTGCCTTGCTTTTTTTTCCTCTACGATTTCCTTCTCCTCACCACTTGCCTATTTATTGCCATTGCCTCCTTCCTCTAGCCCAGCCGACCACTCAATCCCACTGAAAAAAACAGTCCATCGGACACCATAAAGATCATTGGTACTATTGCGAACGTGTCAAAGAACTCAACCATAGACTCAACAGAACAAGAAAGCTATACAAAAAGCATCCGAGTGACCGCAACAGGTCCTTACTTTGTGAGGTCAAGGAACATGTACATCGAGAGACCAGACTAATAAAAGAACAAAAGTGGCTGGAATGGTGTTCACACCTGAATGAACACTCCTCTCTTGGAGAGATGTGGCAGCAAATCCACCGGGCCAAAGGGAATAAAACACCTAAAGCCCCACACCCCAAGGATCCTCTACAGGAAGCCGAAGTACTGGCAACCAGGTTTGCAGAGAGAGCAGCCAGCAATCAACTTCCACCAGATGTATTAGCAGTACAGACAGGACTAGAGGAAGAAAGGTGGCACAGAATCCTTACAGCATGTGAAGAAGTCTCTGACACTAATGCCCCCTTCACACTGGATGAGCTCAATCGGGCTAAGAAAAACTCCAAGGATACATCCCCTGGAGCTGACAAAATAACCTATAAAATGATTAGAAACCTCGGCCCAGAGGGAGACGCTGCATACCTAAGGTTAATTAATTTAGCCTGGACTTCTCAAACTAGACCTTCAGCTTGGAATAGAGCAGACATAGTACCGATCCCAAAACCTAAAGATCCAGATAATCCCAGACCCATTTCTCTCCAAAGCTGTGCAGCCAAGACGGCTGACAGAATGGCACTCAACAGACTGGAGTGGAAAATGCCTAGACTGCACCATGATATGTATGCCTATAGAAAAGGGGTTGGCACAGTGGAATGTATTACAACTCTGTTAGCCCACTTGAATGACAGACCAGGAATGCTGATATTCCTGGACCTCGAAAAAGCCTTTGAACTGGCTAGCGCCCCTGCTATTCTCTGCTGCCTCATTGACAAAGAGGTCAGAGGCAACCTGCTCTCCTGGATCAAAAACTGTCTCATAAACAGAGAAGCAAGAGTAAAAATTCATGGCACAGTTTCTGAGTACAAAAGACATGAAAATGGTACACCGCAAGGAGGTATTCTCAGCCCTCTTCTCTTCAACTGTTTAATGGAAAGAATAATGAGGTTGAAACTTCCACATCACTGTAGGCTGCTAAACTACGCGGACGACTTTGTCATCATCATAAAAGGAAGGGATGCGGCGCGCCTTGCACCCAAATGCTTAGACTGCATCAGTAAAGAGGCAAAACAGATTGGGATCAAACTCAACCCCTCAAAGTCAAAAGCCATGCCCATAAAAATAGCGAAGCCCAATATCCAACTCACAGTACAGGGTCAACCAATCGAATGGGTGGACACCTATCAGTACCTAGGAATAATCCTGGACACACACATGAATTTTAATGCTGAGGTCACTTACTTGAGAGAGCGAACTGCGGCCAGGACGGCAATCCTCAGGTCGCTAACCTCCCTCTCTGGAGGAGCCAATCTGCAAGTCCTTCGCACATACTATGTACAGGCAGTCAGATCAGTGATCGATTATGCAGCACCTGCACTCACAAATCTATCACACCAACAGTGGAAAAAGCTTGAAGTTGCCCAAAACAATGCTATGAGAGCCGCACTGGGAGCCCCCATGTGGACCAAGCTTGAAACACTTAGACTGGAGACGGGTTTGCCCTCTCTACAGGAAAGAATATCTCAAAGGACAGCTACAATTATTAGTAAGATAATTATTTCTTCTGATCCAATCCCAGTACGGCAGGCCTTGGTGGTTGGACTAGGGCAAAACAATGGAAACTCTTGGGCTGCAAGAGCAGGAAAAGTCCTAAACAGACTACAGTTAAAAAGCATGATTCTCGATAGAGAGGGTGATCATCCACACCCAAATTACACTCCTGCTGCACCGTGGGAAGAGCCTACTTTCAAAATAGTAATAGAAAGTCTCCCAATGAAAAAGGCTGCCTATGATCCGACAATCCTAAGGCGCATAATAGAAGAGCAAATGTATAGCATAGCAGTAGCAGGAGCCACCCACATTTTCACAGACGGATCGGTGGACACAGAATATGAAAGTGCTGGCGCTGCTCTTTGCACGGCCAGCGTACAGGCATATTGGAGACTGGGAGGACTAGTATCATCAACCCAAACTGAGCTGTTTGCCATACAACAGGCATTCGCATATGTGATTGCACAAAACACCCAAAATGCCATCATACACACAGACTCAAAAGCTGCACTTCAAATACTAGGACAAAAACAGTGGAAAGATAACGTGGAGATAATTACCACCATTTTGTATCTTGGAGCAGTCGCTAAAGGCAAAGGACTCAACATAACCTTGAACTGGATCCCATCCCATATTGGAATCCCATTAAATGAGAAAGCTGATGAAATTGCTAAACTGGCAACTCGTCATCCAGTGATAGATAAAACAATTCAACCCAGCCTAGAGAACATTAAAAACATCATCACCAAAAAACTCTCACACCTCAACAAAGCCTACCTACACCAGAGAATAGCTGAAGGCTCGCCCTCTGCAACATGGTATCTTCAGGCAACTAAATTAGAAAGATTAAATATCCCAAAAGGAATCCACAGGGAAATAGCAGTTAGGTTATATAGACTACGTCTAGGTTACAGATGCAACTGGGAGATTGGTGAACCCCGACAGAGAGAGTGCATCTTCTGCCAAACTGTCACAGAAAAGCCATTACTTCACTATCTTCTAGAATGTGAAGCAACCAACGACCTTAGAAGAGCTTTAAGAGTTCCTGAATCTTGCTGTGGCCACCCTGAAGCCATCAACAGAGCCACTCTCCTGGTCAACAAAGGTGTCCAGCAGCTGGACGCCCTCATAAAGACTGTGAAGCAGTATCCTCCCCCGCGATAACAGCTCGATGATTAAATGCAATGTCATAATAATGAAAAGAATTACGGAGAAAAGAAAAGAAAAATTGTACCACTTAAGGGCTATTCATGCCCGTGCCACCTCTTGGGTGGCTTAATCCTTATCAATCAGGAGTAACCACCATTTGGTCACCATTTGGTCCGGGAGACATCTCCCGTCACGCAGGGTGCCGTCGCACCTCCACAGATCTCCAGTATCATCACTCGATACTGTTAATGGCTCATAAGGGCCACCACTTACGGGCTATTCATGCCCGTGCCACCTCTTGGGTGGCTTAATCTTTATCAATCAATCAATCTTCCTCTAGCCTTTATGGGCTATTCATGCCCGTGCCATCTCTTGGGTGGCTTAATCTTTATCAATCTTCCTCTAATCACGGGAGACATCTCCTGTCCACGAGGCTAACCATAGCCCGTGCTTCTTGCCCAGCTCCTGTGCCAGGTAAGTTACGGGCTCACCATAGCCCGTGCTACTTGGAACTTGTTCCGAGTAGCTGAATCTATAACAACAACTTCCTCTAATCCACGGGAGACATCTCCCGTCACGCAGGGTGCAGTCGCTCCTCCGCAGATCTCCAATATCATCTCTTGATACTGGTAATGGCTCAAATGGGCCACCACTTACGGGCTATTCATGCCTGTGCCACCTTTCGGGTGACTTAATCTTCTCAATCAAATTCCTCTAATCACAATCGACTTGTTAATCTTTCTTCATATGACAAGTTTCCAATTTGGAGAATTAACTTTGTCATCCTACGTTGGATACTTTTAAGTGAATTTATATCCAATCTATAGTACGATGACCAAAACTGAACTGCATAATCTAAATGGGGCCTAACCAGAGCAAGATATAGCTGAAGAACAATACCAGGCGACTTGTTACTACGCTTCGATTAATAAATCCCAGTGTCCTATTTGCCTTATTTCGAACATTCATGCATTGATCTTATGGTTTTAAATTCTTACTAATCATAACTCCCAGATCCCTTTCGCAATCCGACTTCGCAATCTCAACACCATCTAGCTCATGTTTTGTAACTCTATCATCATCATTACCTAGCCACAAAAACCTTACATATGTCAGGATTAAACTGCATCTGCCAATCTTTTGACCATTTCAAAACCCTATTTAGATGGTATTGAAGTGATAGCGAGTCTTTTTCCATGTTTATTTCCCTCCCGATTTTTGTATCATTGGCATATGTTGCTGCTCAAACCTAAATCATTTATATTTATTACTAGCAGTACCCGCTACGCGTTGCTGTGGCTCAGTCTGGTTAAATGGGAAAGAAAGAAAAGAGAAAGCGCACGTTTCTAATATGTTNCGTAGTGCCGCCAAGTCAACCCCGGATAGTCGTAGGAGGTTTAGTCCAAGAAGGAACGTAGTGTGTTGGACCTGTGGAATGAAAGGGCACATGGCTGCTAAGTGCCGTATCAGTGCTGGTAACGATCCACGTAGGGAAGTTATGCTGGTGAGTAGTATAGCACCACTGGTGGCCGCCCTAGAGAAGAGGAAAGAATTGTTCGCCACATACACTTCCCAAGGGTATGTATCAAGTGACCACTCAGGTAAGCCCGTGGTAGTACTCAGAGACAGTGGAGCTGCCCAGTCTCTGATATTGGACAAGTCATTACCCGAGGGAGTATCAGTTGATGGGAAACTAAATGTAATCCTAGGCGGTTTTCCTTCCACATTGTACGTTGCCCCTTTGATAAAAGTGCATCTAAAGTCACAATACTTCAGCGGCGAGTGTAAGTTAGCTGTGGTGGACAGCCTTCCTATAGAAGGTATTGAGGTTATCTTGGCCAATGACTTAGCCCTAGGTTTATTACCTAACCATCCCCTGGTCGTGGAAGATCCAGTGTGTGAAGATATAAGTCCAGTTGTGGTAGTGCAAACGAGGTCTCGGGCTGGCTCAATCCCAAGTGCCATCGGATTAAATACTTTGTTTGACTCTATTTCTACCCCACAAGTTACGAGTAGCCCTTCACCAGACCCGTCAGCCCCGATGCCAGTTCCCGAATACTGGACCCGAGAAAGTCTGATAGAAGAGCAGAGGAAGGACCCTCAAGTACAAGTGTTGGCAGATACCATAGAGTCTCCTACGAAAGGAGGCGACCTGTATTTCCTGTTAAATGGAGTACTGTGTCTCGGGTGCCCACCGAAATATCCCCCGTCAACTGAGGTAGGTAAACAGATTGTCGTCCCTGCCGTGTTCCGAGCTAAGCTGTTAGAAACAGCTAATGCTGACAGATTTGCTGGACATTGTGGGTTTCAAAACTTTTCATAGTCTGGCTAAGTGTTTCTGCTGGCCACACATGAAGAGGGACGTACGACGTTTCTGCAAATCCTGCCACGCCTGCCAGATGACGGGGAAGGCGAACCAGCCTGTCCCCAAAGCTCCTCTATGCCCTATACCTTCCATAGGGGAGCCCTTCGAGCACCTCATTCTGGATATAGTAGGCCCTCTTCCGCCTTCTACATCTGGGATGCAGTACCTATTCAATATATTAGATCGGGTTAGTAGGTATCCAAAAGCGATCCCCCTGAAGACCATTACGGCTAAGGTACTGGTGAAACATCTACTCTGGTTCTTCTCCTGATATGGTCTCCCTAAGACCATCCAGACGGATCAGGGATCGAATTTTACATCTCGTTTGTTTCGCTAACAGATCGCCGACCTTGGAATTCAACAGATTACATCCAGTGCCTACCATCCCGAGTCGCAAGGAGCTTTGGAGCGGTTCCACTAAACGCTGAAGGGCATGATAAGGAAATACTGCTATGACCGGCAGAGTAAGTGGGTTGAAGACCTACCCTATCTCCTATTTACGGTACGATCAGTTCCTAATGAATCAATAGGTATATCCCCATTCGAAATTATTTATAGCCACTCTGTGAGAGGCCCCTTGTAAGTGGCACGAGACCATTGGCTGGACGAGGAAACCGACGTAGACGTGGTGGACTGGCTGTCTATTAATAAAGGCAGGTTGTTCTCTGCTTGGGAGATGGCAAAGAAAACCTTAGTGAAAACCCAGGCCACCACCAAGAGCAGGTATGATCAGAGAACCAAGCAAATGGATTTTCTAATAGGGGATCTAGTGTTGGTATGTTCTCCCACAGTGACCGGAAGTTTAAGTGCAACATTTGTAGGTCCTTACCAGGTCTTAAGGAAGGTAACCTGTCATAATTATATTCTCAGCACGCCAGCTCGCAGAAAGAAAAACTTTGGTCCACGTTAACATGATGAAAAAGTATGATGACAAGGATATGCACCCAATAACCATGGTGACAACTAGAGATGACATTGAGGTAATAGAAGAGAATGGGAATGTACTAACTAACTCAGAGATTTTATGTAATTTGCAGGCAAAATTGACGCATGTGACCGGAGGAAATTAACCGCCGTTGTTGAAACTGATCCAGACATACAAGACGATCTTCAGAGATACTCCAGGACTAGCATGTGTCCTACAGCATGACGTTGTGCTGGACGACGGAGTCAGGCCTATAAAGCAACACCCCTACCGTCTAAACACTCTGAAGAAAAACGTGGTGAAAAATGAGGTGGAGTATATGTTGCAACACCATCTGATAGCCCCAAGCATGAGCCCATGGTCATCTCTGATACTACTAGTGCCCAAACCTGGTAAGAAATACCGTTTATGTATTGATTATCGCCAGGTAAAAAAGGTCACAGTAGCTGATACCTATCCTCTCCACAGAGTAGAGGAATGTCTTGATGCCATAGGCAAAGCTAGCTACCTGACTATGTTGTTGTTGTTATAGATTCAGCTACTCGGAACAAGTTCCAAGTAGCACGGGCTATGGTGAGCCCGTAACTTACCTGGCACAGGAGCTGGGCAAGAAGCATGTGCTATGGTTAGCCTCGTGGACAGGAGATGTCTCCCTACCTGACTAAATTTGATCTATTTAAGGGCTATTGGCAAGTCCTCCTCACGGAGTGGGCCAAACCCATCTCTGCGTTCGTGACTCCCGACGGCCTGTTTGAATGTCAGGTGATGCCGTTTGGGATGAAAAACGCAGCATCCACCTTCCAGAGGCTGATGGGTATTGTGTTGCGTGACGTAGAAAACACCTTGGTCTACATCGATGATGTATTGATATATGATGTAAATTGGCAGAACCACCTACGTCACATAGAGGACTTCTTCGAGGCCATGCGAGGACTTCTTCGAGGCCAGAGAGTCAGGGTTGGTAGTCATCCTGCACAAATCTGAGTTTGCTAAAACCTCTGTCATCTTTTTAGGCCATGAGGTGGGAGGAGGATGGATTGCGCCAAAGGCCAGCAAGGTAGAGGCAATCGTCCAGTACCCTACACCAGCCACCAGGAAGGAAATCTTGCGTTTCTTTGGTATGGCTGGTTTTTACCGTAAGTTTGTCTCTAAATTTTCGTCTATCGCCGCCCCCTGACAAATCTTTTAAGGAAGGATGTGAAGTTGTTGACCAGACCACACACTAGAAGGTGAAGAGACGACGACGTTCGGTCCGTGCTGGACCATTCTCAAGTCGATTGTGATGAGGGATTGATTGATTGATGAAGATTAAGCCACCCCGAAAGGTGGCACGGGCATGAATAGCCCGTAAGTGGTGGCCGTTTTGAGCCATTACCAGTATCGAGAGCTGATACTGGAGATCTGTGGAGGTGCAACTGCACCCTGCGTGAGTGATGAGGGAGTAGAGACAGGCAATAAATAGGCAAGAGAGAGCTGAGGAGCAAAGTAAGGTGTAGTAGAGGGGATAGTAATAATAAAGAGCTGCAGAAGGCCTATTGGCCCATACGAGGCAGCTCCTATTATAACCACCGAATGAGAAGGAGATAGGAATAAGAAGAGGATAGCAAGGGAGCGTAGGAGAAGAGATAAAGAAAAGGAAAGAGAAAGAAAGAAAATAGGAGGGGTAGGCTTATGTTAGGTCACGTTTGTTAGAAAGATTAGAGCATTTGAGTATGTACTGTGAAAGGGAAGAGTCCACAGCAACAAAGCCAGGACTCAAGTTCATGTTGGGTACATTGTGTATTAGAGCCGATTCCACAAGACGGCGTCTGTGTAGAGTAGAGGCAGGAAAGATTATTTGGGAGGAAGACCAATCAATGGGATGATTAGAATCCCTCACATGGCAGAAGAGAGCATTGTTAGTGTCTGCAGACTTAACACTGTCGGGGTTTCACGGTGTTCTCGTAATAGAAGGGTCAAAGCAACAGTAGACTGGATCTCCTTTCCAGGTGGTTGCTCCAACAATAACCCTTACTCACCGTCGTTCGGCGGGTCTTCCCTCAATCCTCTAGGCTCCACTGCTCGCCTCGGAGAGTACCCCAGTCGATCTCACAACCGGCCTTTAGATTGTAAGATGAGTGAGGGCACAGATCGTTCCCTCAATCTGTGGCCCGCCCCGACACCGAACTCTTACACAGCCTTCAAGGTCGCCAACTGGTTTTTTAGGTGGCCAGTAACACCGCAGTGGTCAGGTGTAATTGTGGCAAGAGCAAATTCCAGTAATATAGTATCAGGCAGGTCACTCAGCTTTACTTCGTTACACGGTCACGAGATAAATGGAGGGGATGATATCAAACACCAAAGAGTTTTGGTATTTTACTTAAAAGACAACGAGAAATATATATGCATCAATGTATCAGGATTAATATATGACAATTGCTCCATTCATTGCATAATATTCTAGAGCGCACCAATATGGCAACATCCCGGCAGCGCCACGCGTCACCTGTCAGACTCCGCTGACCGGGACCCTCGCGATCGTGGGAACAGACTAGTACTTGTTTTATAATTCTGTCACGATCCACGTTTATTTAACTTTTTCCAAAACACTATTCCACATTCACATGGCTTACTTATGATTTCACTGGCTTCACGATCAACATCTTATTCACAATACTCTCACAGTGGCTTTTCACCGTACCAAAAGATTATTCTATTCGTAATAATATTTACTGTGAATGCACTCACTTGATCACTGAACTTTTCTTTATATCTATACTTTCTCTCACAGAGATATCACTGGCAATCACTTCACGTATATGATATTATTCAGTACACAGACATGTCATATATAAATCAGTAATCAAATTTCAGGCATATATATATATACATCGCGAAGATCGATACACAGGCATTTATATCAATAGATCATAGAGATCAACACACAGGCATTTATATCGATAGATTATAGAGATCAACACACGGGCACTTATATCAATAGATTATAGAGATCAATCCACAGGCATTTATATCAATAGATTATAGAGATCAATACACCAATATCTGGTTTACTACCAATATATATAATAATAATAATCACAGATCAATAATAATAGTCACAGTAAATTCTCTGATGAATCTTGGTGCTTGCACACACCCACACATAGATATATATGTAAACTGATACTGTGAGCGCTCTGGGCAGGCTCACCACATACTGTGCTCTCTGTGACTTAGACTCAAGTGAGACTTGCTCACGACATATAAAATATCCTGACAAGAATATATATAGCTAACTAAAGGGGAAATGGGAGGGTAACTGTAAACACCTACTTCACCTATCCTAGGATGACAGTTGGGTTGTAGCTCCTGGTCCAGGCTCTCGCCTCGTTCACCATCCAGAAACACAAGCCCACACCTTAGGATGTCGCGTCTCGCCGCTTCTGTACACAGCAGGTCCGTGCTCCTTCCTCTACAGTACGTCGCAGGGTTGAAGTCGGTCTCCTGGCCGTCAACTTTCCTCCCAACTACGGCAGCCAGCCTACGTCTCGGCGGTCGTCGTACGTTTCCCAATTAGTCCTTGTCACTGTACTCCCAGAGTAACTGCCTCTCACCACTACGAAGTCACTGTGAAGTTATCAGCCGTCCCGGACGACACACGCACAGCACCCGACTTCAGAGCACTTGAAGCTCACAACACTGTCAATTCCCTCGTCGTCTAGATATATCGCTAGGTATTTGGGAAGACTTCTCGACGTGCTTGCATCCAACTGTTGACTCGTAGGGTTCCACGAAGGTGGGGTTACTGTCAAACTTGACAGGATCGTCGATCACACGTTCAACCTGGTTGACAAGGCTGTCAACCCGGTTCACTCACGGTGGGTGGCCCGGCCACTAAGCTGTCTCTTATACTGGTGAACCGCCAATGACGACACACGTCGATGCCCGGCCCACTTCTTGCAACGCACCTGTCCCTGAGCACTTGTTGCTCAATATTCTGTCAATTCCTTATCTGAGCCACTTCTGGGTTGCAGGAAGACCTCACAGAGTGCGTGCCAACAACTGGAGACGCTTAAATCCACCGGAGTTCGGTAAATCCGTCACTCTGACAGGACGACCGATCGCGCGTCCTACCTCTCGGACGTGTCGTGAAAGACTGATATCGCCTGGCGCCAACACGGCCGGACCCCCCATGCCTATGTGACGTCACTTTTCCCAAAGTTGGTTTTCATTGGCTCCCAGTGCCATGTCGCTGACGGTGACCAATCTGGCGCCACTGACGTCACACAGTTTTGGCGGGAGAACAGACTTGCCAGCGCCATATTGGCTCCCTAAAGGGCCTATCCCACAGGCCAAAATGTTCTATTTTGCAAATTTCTCGGCTCTTCGAGAATACTACTCTCTCCCACATATGTTCAATTGATGCCTGCAATGTAGAGAACGCTCGGGAATAGTGGACATGACTCTTACAGCAGGCGTGGGAGAATTAGAAGGGTGGGAACACCGTCACATACTTCTCTTGTGTTCTTAAGTCTGTCATTCAGTGTACGGCCAGTTTCGCCAAAGTATTGGAGAGGACAAGACGAACAGGAAATAGAGTAGACACCAGCAGCATTAGAAGCAGGAGGAGCAGTGTGAACTAGATTGCTACGACGTGTGTTAGTTGTCGAAAGGCGAGTTTAATGTCAAGAGACGAAAGGTATTGGTAAAAGTTTTGAGTTCAGATATGAAGGAAAGGCATAGTACAGTGCTACTAGTGTTGGAAGCACGTTTAGGAGGAAAGAAATTCGTTTAGCTGGAGTAGGCACAGTTGATGAAATGCAAGGGTAACCAAGGCGATGAGAATGATTTGTATATAAAGGCAATTTCAGAATCAAGAAACTGAGGGTCGTGATGTGTAGAGCGCGGAGGAAGAGAGAGACGAGGACACTTTCTAACAGAAGGAGGATGGTAGGAAAGAAAGTGAATGTACATGCCACTATGCATGGGGTTACGGTAGACAGAGAAAGAGAACCCAGACACAGAGCTGTGAACATGAACGTCAAGAAAAGGGGGTAATGATATTGGAAGAGTTAGAAGTGAGAACTAATACAGAAATTCACGACAGCAATAGAATTAGATAAGAGCAAGGGAGGAATCCAGATCAAATGTGGCATTCTTCAAAGAAAGAGAGTGGGAAATGAACGGATGGCGAGGGCACTTGGTGTAAATTACAGGCTGGAAAGATATTTCAAATAAAATGCAATATCATACTATACAATGGGAACACTTCATAAATCGGGGAAGAAATGAAACTGTATCTCGGGATGGTCATCAATCGAGAGCTGGGGGGTTGTTGCTGTTTGAAGAACTCGTTGGAAAAAGTTTTAGAGTTGTTTGTTGGGTTTAAAACTGTCCATAGAATGTGAGGTAATAATGGGAATTGAATTATGGAGGAAGGAGGTATAAAGTATGTTTTCTGCGGGAGAAAAGAATTGGCAAAATGATCAGGGAAAGAGAGGGGCCTTAAAATAACAATTCACTTAAGGGATATATGACACAACAGTATAAGTCTAACAAATAAAATTAACGAATTAAATGCTCTTGGCTGTACAGAAAAAATAGATATTATTGCTTTTACCGAAACGTGGATGAATGGTGATAATAGAGAACATATAGCTGAGATCAAATAAAAGGATTTAAACAATTTCACACAAATAGAAATATTAGACGAGGAGGTAGAGTAGCCATACACGCGGGACAATTTTGATGAAATTTAGTCTCAAAGAGGGAGTCAAAAATGAGCCACACACAGAAAATATTCGGATAGAATTAAACGAAAAAGCAAAGAATAATAATAGGAGTTTATCTATAGCCACCAAATTTAGTCACAGAATGGAAGCAAAGCCACTATGGGATGAAATATCTAGGGGCATCTAGATCTAACAGTATTTAATCTAATAGGGTGCACATTTAATTTAGTGGAATAACTGGTATTGACAAAACAGGGAATATTAGAAACGTCAGAACGATGTGATTCAGAAATTAATTGACGATTGCTTTCATCGCAACGCATTAAGGAATCAACTCGGGAAAATAATACTTTAGAATTAGTGTTAACTAACGGGGAAACAAAAATTAATATGACCACGCACAGACGGGAGTGAGCTAGGCCAACAGTCTGAATCACAGAAGAATCAGATTGTTGCATAGAATCACGGGAATAGATCCTGTGGTAATGAGAAAATTCTGTTAAGGTGCCAGATTTTCGTAAAGCTGATTTTAATAGCCTAAGAAATTTTTTGGTTCAAATTATTTGCGAAAGTCTTGGGTATGGGGATGGGCCGGTCTTGGGAAGCGAGACACTGAACCCAGCGATAGGTGCTGTAAAAAGGGATTTCGATGTGGAATCAATCTTATAACGAATTTAGAATATATCTAAACAAAGCACCAAGGGACTTAGTATGCAACCACAATTGAATAATCGATTATTAATGACCTAAAGTGGATAATAAAGAATTTTGAAGAATCTTATAGGTAAAAATAGAGCTTTGTACAAAAGGATCAAAAATGGGAAGGTCACCATTTAGAACAGGAATCTCGTACCCTAGTTAGAAATTTAAAAAAGAAAATAAGGAAAACATTAAAACAGTAACTATGACGTTCGTACTAGAAGGGCAAGACAACATAAGACGTCGTACAAAACATCCAGAACAAAAGCACTGCAGAAAGGCTATTGGCCCATACGAGGCAGCTCCACTTTATAACCACCAATCCCACTCATATACATGTCCAAGAACCCATGTACTGAAACAATCGTCGAGGTACCCCCCTCTACAATTTACTCGGCAATTGGTATCCCCAAATCACCAAAAAACCCTGTTTACTCGACAGTATTTACCCAAGTCTTTCCTAAATCCAAAACTTATCCAATTTAGACCCATTGTTTAATTCGCGTTCTATTCTGTGTTGATACTTTCAATAACATATTAATATCCCATCCTGTTATGTCCATTTCTATCCACTTAAAACCTTCTATCATGTCACCCCTAGCTCTTAGCCTTTCCAGTGAAAGCAATTCAAGCTTTGTTAATCTTTCTTTCTATGAAAGATTTCTAATTTGCGGGAATTAACAATTAGTCATCCTACGCTGGACACGTTCTCGTGAATTTATATCCATTCAATAATACAGCGACCAACAATGACTGCATAATCTAAATGGGCCTAACCACAGCAAGATATAGCTTGAGAACCACACCAGTGTCTGCTTAATTCGCTGCGATTAATAAATCATAGTGTACTATTTGCCTTATCAACACTACGAACAAGTTTCTATGCTTTGATCCTTTTGTTTTAGATTCGTACTAATTATAACTCCAGATCCCTTTCGCATCTCGACTTCGCAATCTCAACCCATCTAAACTCGTATCTTGTAACTCTATCATAAATACCTAGCTCAGAACTTTACATTTATCATCGTTAAACTGCATCTGCCAGTCCTTTAACAATTTCAAAACCCTATCTAGACAACTTGAAGTGATAGTGAAGTCCTCCTCCGGAATTAATTTCCCTACCGATTTTTTCGTATCATCGGCAAATTTGCCAATGGTTTCAACTCAAACCTGCATCGAAATTATTTACAATATATATATAAACAACAGATGTCCAAGACGAGCCTTGAGGCACGCCACTCACCATCATTTTTCGCCACTCTATTGATCCATTATACTAACTATCTGGTTTCCTTTGGTATCAGCCATGCACAATCCCAGCTTATATAGCACGCACCAATCCATGAGCCGTCTCATCTTTTTAAATTCCAGCATCTTTCATTTGGCAAACATGTATCGAAAGCTTTTGCTAAAGTCAAGGGGGTACACACATGAACACTACCAAGATCACTGCCTCAACATGGTAGAATAAAAAAGATAACAATTTGTAAACATGAACGGCCATTTACAAAAAATCATGTTGCGACTCAATTATTAATTTATGTTTTTCAAGATGAAGACGAATTTTTATTGTGCTATATATAGATTCCAGTAACTTTCCAACAAGTGAGGACGATTAGGCTATGGTCGATAGTGTGAGGGACGCAAGTGATCTACTACTCCTTTCGCACTAAAAACTGGTAATCACATTAGCAACTCTTCCAAAAATCTCGAGCACTGTGCCTGACTCATATTGTATTTAATTAAATATGATGAACAGTAAGGGTCCAAACATTCCTGCTTGCATTCTTTCCAGCACCTGGCAACACTTCAATCCGGCCATGGGGAATTGTTTTGGTTTGAGTTTTACTATTTGTTTAGAACATCCTCCCTGGTAACTGTAAAACTAGTCAATCTGTCCTCATCCCCACCCATATAGACTTGTTGGCTGAAGGCATATTGTTATTTTCCTCTTTAGTAAATACAGATACAAAATTTTCCATGTGAAAAAATAATACTCCATCTTTTGATCACTATCTGTTATTTGACTTTTCTCAGTTTTTAATGGACATAGCCTTTCCCTAGTCTTAGTGTTCTCCGATATAATGAAAAAACCCTTTAGGATTATGTCTTTGCTTGCCCTCCTATACGACCACTTCATAGTTTCTTTGGTTGCTTTCACTTATCTCTTGGTTTTATAACATTTCTACTAGTTGGTAAGGCGAAGTCAACTGTTCTAAAGTGACCTCCCCATTTTTATCCTCTTGTACCAAGCACTCAATCTTTTTACCTATAAGGTTTTGCAAATTCTTTGTTATCCACTGTGGATCATTAGTATCCGATCTATTCAATTTGTGTGTGATACTACTTTCATGTAGCCTTGTCTTAGCAATAATTCTGAAATACGTTATAAATTGAATACACATCGAAATCCCCAGTTTACATCCACCTATCGCTGGGTTTTTCATGTCCACGTGCTCCAAGACCGGCGCAACAGCCCACTACCCAAGACCTTTCCATCACATTTGAACCCAAAAATTTCTTTTTCTTAGCCATTAAATCACCTTTTCGAATATCGGACTTTAACAGAATTTTCTTTTTCAGGTCTATTCCATTCTAGGCCAAATCTGATTTCTTCTGTGAAACACTTGTTCTCCTAGCATTCAATCCCCTTTGCTGCTGTCTTGTAATTATGTGTTGTTTCTCCTGTCTCACTAGTTCAACACTATTCAATAAAATAATACTTTTCCAACAAGGCAAAGACAAATTCTAAGATTTTTTTCAGTTATATCGAACTAAGAATAGGGAAAAGGATAGGTCTCCCTTAACGAACTGGACGAGGGTCAAACTAACAGGACTGTGTATGAAGAGATTAAATTTTTTTAATAAATTATATTTGTATCTGTATTTACTAAAAGGAACTCATATGCCTTCAACCCAACAAGTCTAAGTGGGTGGGGACGAGGCCAGGCTGACGAGTTTAGCAGCTACCAGGGAGCGATGATTGTTCTTCAAACAAATATTAAAAAAACTCACCAAACAAATCCCCAGGGCCGGTGGAAGTGTTTGCCATAGTGCGGAAAGAATGCAAAGGGAGCTTTGTTTGTGACCCACAGGCAACCATATTTAATAACATCAATAGAGTCAGGCAGAGTGCCAGAGTTTTGAAAGTTGCTAATGTGATTACCATTTTTAAGAAAGGAGATCAGATCACGTGCGTCCTAACTACCCGACCAAATTAGCCTGAACTGGATCTATTGTGGGAAAAGTGGCACCCGATCTATAATAGCACATAAAATTCATCTTCACTTGAAATAATAAATTATAATTTAGCTGCACAGTTTTTTTAAATGGCAGAAATCTCCATGGTTAACAAGCTGTTTGTCCTTAGTGTTGTAACTTCTAGCCATAGTGATTAGAGCCGTCTTATAGTGGATAAGGAATGTGTGATGTTGTGTACGATTGACCTTGAGCAAGCATTTTGATACAGTGCCACATGAATAACGACTGATTAAAAGATGAGGCTCATGGATTGGGGTGCCTATATTCAGCTGGATTTAGGGCATGGCTATAACAAAGTAAACAGAGAGTTAGTATCAATGGAGTCAAGTCAGAGGGGAAAATCGTGGTGTGTAGTGGATTGCATCAAGCTTGCCTGGATCATATCTGTAGTCGATTTTTGATAATATATAGAGAATGATTATTCAGGGTTTGAGGTAGGCAACACTATGCAAATGTGCCGATGACTACGAAAATCGGTTATGGAAATTATTCGGATAAAGACCAGCGACTCACTTCAAATTCTGTATTTACGATAGGTTTTTGAAATGGAGA
>WNGS01002162.1:65745-84838 GCA_020271785.1 Procambarus virginalis
CTGCACTAATACAAATAATGGGTTTGTTCCCATTTCCGTCATAATATCTTTCATGTTTCCAACAATATCACCAATACCAGCTCAGGATAGCAAACCCTTAATCTGTTCCCTTTATCTCTGGCACAAAACGTTCTGTCCAAATACCTCACCTGGGAATCTCCACAACCAAAATTCGCTTCGATCCTCCTTTTCTCTTGGGGCACTTTGAGGGACCCGCGCTTCAATGTTCCTCGCCGCTATGCCCTTACCTCCACGCTGAACCATAGGTTCACCACAGCACTCGTCCTCCAACACACAAATGTGTTGTAATCTTAATGCTATTAGGTGTCTGTTTTGCCAAGGTCTTCTTAAGACCCCTTAAGACGATAAAAGCAAAGCATCCTGGGATTCCACTGAATGCACTAGGGTCGTCAAGTTCCAAACCGAATCCAGCCAGGGCAATATTTGGAACCCCTGGTTTAAGCTTCGGCTGGGAGCCTCAGACCCATTGTGGAATCCCAGGTTGTATTGCTTTTACCGTGTGGTGGTGTAGTGGTCTAGGGCGCTAGCTAACTTAACCCAAGTAAGTGGATTAAGGACATCTGCATTAACCCACTTGGCCACGATAGGACTCCTAGTTATGCCCACCAACTTTACTCCAGCCGCACCACAATACCACAATAATAGTTTACCATGCCTACAAATTTATTTATTTTTATTTATTTTTCCTCAAAAGTATTATGGGTTGGCGGACAACATTTAGTTATCTGACCCTTAAATACATATTTTGTTTCGCCCCCTAACAGGTAATACTGCTTCTAGTCTCTGTTCGACTACCAAGGACGATAACAAACACAACTGCTGCCCATTGAAGATGGTAAGGAGAGTTATTTTACTGTCTTTACCCAGTCATGATGAGGGCATTAATGATGGTGTTGTCTTTACCCAGTCATGATGAGGGGCATTAATGACTGGTGTTGTCTTTACCCAGTCATGATGAGGGCATTAATGACTGGTGTTGTCTTTACCCAGTCAATGTGTTAGTAATGGTGTTGTCACTATCTAGTGAAGGTGAGGGCATTAATGACGGGTGTTCTCAGTACTGTGTGGCTGTTCGGAATAACCATGAGCTAGGCGTGTTAACCAGGAGTAGGTGGATGTGCCCAAAAAAAAACTCATTTAAAAACAGCCGAAGTCTCATTGCTTTATAACTCTCTTAATGCTATTTGGCCTCACACACACTACTAGAGGCGAGGAGGGGAGGTAGAGGAGTACCCTGACACAGCCAGGTACCCGGTCTAGAATGCAATAAAGCATTTATTTGTAAATGCAATACCAATATCTATTTATACATCAACGTAACTATGCACTATTTTCCACAGGATTACCACAAGCCAGAGGAGTGTTCAGTGTGTCTTCACAGTTTTGATGATGATGTACGGCCTCGCTCACTGCCGTGTGGGCACACATTCTGCTCCCAGTGTGTTGGCAAAGCTATTAAGAATGGTCAGCTGGCGTGTCCCATTTGCCGCACCCAGCACAGTGCCTCAGCTGCTGTTCAGTTCCCTATCAATTATGGTATGGAGGCCTTTGTTAGGAAACTAAAACAAGACCAACTTAGGGCAATGGGAACTCAAACTGGAGTCGCCAGGAAGAAGTTGCGTTCTGTGGTGAAGGAGCAGAAGAGCAGCATCAGCAGCGTCATTACTGAGTGTGAGGAGGTACTGTCCCAACTGGGTGAATACCGGGGACAGCTGAATGATTGGAATACTCAACACCTTCAACTCCTGGAGAGACTGATAGAGCAGAACAAGGCCGTAATGAAGCTCTTAGAACAGGAGGATGGCTGCGTGGTGGCTATGACATCACGGGGAGAGGAAAAGAAGACTCGGCTGCAGGCCATGTTGGTGAACCTTGACAGTCAACACTATAGACAACGCCGACACAATCATAGACGGAGCTGAGAAGTGCAATGTGGAGGTACAACAATGGTCCCAGAAGTGCCAGGCGCTCTTCCCGTATGTCAACACTGTGCACACCTCAGTGAAGGTATGTACCGAAGGTCACATAGTTCTCACACATCTGAGTGTAGATGTGTGAGAATACACAATGTGAGATACACATTGTCTGTGTATAAACACTTGATGCAGAGAACCACCAAGATCAAACTACACTTTATAATACAAGAACAATTTGCTCCAACAAGTGAAAAATTTTCTTATAATGAAATCTACTTTCATCTTGGAGTTTCTGTACACTGTGGTGAGTATTCAGTGTTCTCAGCCTTCACCATTAATGTTTGTGTTGGTAACGACAGGTGCAGGAGACCATCAGGAAGGCCCTGGATATTATGATGACCACAGCGTCAGGTACCACAGCAGGTCCCGTTCACCTGGGAGACTCAGCCTACAACATCATGAGTAAAGTTCGAGATATCACTGGAGAGATCATGGAGCAATTAACTGGAAGTTTATCATTTTTTGGTATTCCTCTTTCCTTTTCATAGGGTAGATTGACAGCATTGGATAGTGACATTCCTTTCAGTTATATTGCTTTCCAGTTGACCATTTAACAGGTTAAGTCATCATATAGTTACTTGCATTATAGGCCAGCCATATTCACTTTCATATTATTCTCACAGTCAATATAACTGAAACTTTCAGTGAATGAAGTTTCTTTCACTGGAGAAATTTTCCAGAATCCTCTTACTAACCGTTATCATTTTATCCGTTATACACTGAACACAAGCCCTTCCACCAGTTACAATGTTCCGAGGAACGTTATACACTGAACACAAGCCCTTCCACCAGTTACAATGTTCCGAGGAATGTTATACACTGATCACAAGCCCTTCCACCAGTTACAATGTTCCGAGGAATGTTATACACTGAACACAAGCCCTTCCACCAGTTACAATGTTCCGAGGAATGTTATACACTGATCACAAGCCCTTCCACCAGTTACAATGTTCCGAGGAATGTTATACACTGAACACAAGCCCTTCCACCAGTTACAATGTTCCGAGGAATGTTATACACTGAACACAAGCCCTTCCACCAGTTACAATGTTCCGAGGAATGTTATACACTGAACACAAGCCCTTCCACCAGTTACATTGTTCCGAGGAATGTTATACACTGAACACAAGCCCTTCCACCAGTTACATTGTTCCGAGGAATGTTTGAAATTAAGGGGTCCAGTACCGGAATGGTTGGGCTTATTTCTCATCACCTAATGTCTCTGTTCATACATCAGTACAGCAGTCAGTAGGTACTCAGGAGTTAGTCAGCTTGTTATGGAGTTGCATCCTGGGCGGGGTCAGTGATTCGAGATTGGGGAGGGGGGGAGGGACCTACACCCAAGCTGCCAATGAATTATTATTATTATTATTATTATTATTATTATTATTATTATTATTATTATTATCATTATCATTATTATTATTATTATTATTATTATTATTATTATTATTATTATTATTATTATTATTATTATATGTCTAGATCTCCTATTAACTTCCTCCTGGAGGTATTTTGAAATTCCTCACTCACCTGTTGATAGTCTTTTCTCGTTCCCATGTTTCGCTGAATATGATAATGATGATGGGATTTCCAATCTTTTTGGCGCATACGATGCATCAAATGTATTCACTAGGCTTCTGGCCTAGTGAATGTAGAAGCAAATTAAACTCTTGACGTTGTTCTGAAGGGGGCCGAGGGGATAGGGGCTAGTTCCTGTGTTCTGTACACTATTATTTCATACGTTGCTCCTTTGGCCTGGTGCCTGCTTGTCGCTGGAGACGAATAGGGTTAGTTCTGCCACACTGAGTGAAGGACTCTCCTCCTCCCAATATCTTCATCACCTGCCCTAGTCGTTTCTATCTCTTCTAATTTATTTTGGTCTGCGTTTCTTAATTTCTTTAGTTTTACTCTCTCGGTTCTATCTTTTTTTTTGTCGTTTCACTGTGAGGTAACCATCCAGACGATTTAATTATGTGTACGTTTGAGCATTTTCTCTCTATGCCCCAGACTTAAGATGGTTATGCTTACCAATTTTGCTTCAGGCTTACCTTCCCTCCCTACTTGGGAAATGCTCACATCATCCTCTTTGCCTATTAGCTTTTATCATTTCCTCAATATTTTGCTGATCTAATTTACCATCTTCTTTACTAAAGTTTCTTATGAGATTATTTTTCACCCCTTTCTCCAACGCTTCTTGGTCTGTCTCCAGAGCTTTTGAGACCCCCCTCACCTACATCTTCCTGATTCTCCAGGTTTGCTGCCGGTATCATGCTTACAAACTCGTTTTGTAATATTTGTTGGAGATCCTGTAAATCCTTCACCAGAATCTTCAGATCAACTTCGGATCGTAATTTTTGTCCGTTTTATTCACATACCTCTTTATTTTCCTCCAATGTTACAGCATTTTACTCTAACCCGTTCTCGCACTTGCTTATAGTCAATATTGGCTTATTTAATAAGTGCATATGCATACATACTAATTGATTGTGAATATTTTAGTTTACCTTGAAAAGCTTCATAGAAAACACCGACCTCACCTAACCTTCTTAGTATTTTAAGATAAGCATCTTATTGCTTCTTAATTACAATTATTACTTAACCTATACCGTTGATAGGTGTTGATAGTCGTCTTAGTTGATAGTCTTCTTAGTTGATAGGATAAGAATCTTATTGCTTCTTCAATTACATCAGCTGCCAATCATCATATAATGGACTGACAATGTCGACACCTGCTAATGGGGTTGACAATTTGAACACCTGCTAATGGGGCTGACAATGTCCACACCTGATAATGGGACTGACACTGTTCACAGGTTGAGGACCTCCGCAGGATGAGGGAGCCTGTCAAGAGGCTGGTGGAGGCTGGCCGGGTGTTGGCCATCCAGGACGACCAGGATGGCCACCGCTCCGCCAGGATAACTCTACAAGACGGACAGCTCTACCTCCACCCACTCCTGCATCAGCCCTCGCCCGTCCACGCCTACACCCTCCAGGTAATTTTTTTACACCCACTTGACTTTACTGATATTACTGACTACTGAGTTTAGATAACTAGCATGATATAAATCTATTATACTGATATCAGAATGATTTTAATTAATTTTGTGCAGGAGAGTGAGGTTGTGGGCGTGCTGGACCCCTCATGCACCCTGGCGTTCCTTGACCTCGGGTGGGCGGGGTCAACGAGAGGACGGGTCATCATCCGGCTGACCCCTGACACTCCGCTGGCCAGACAGTTTGTGTTGTTGTGTACGGGCCAGTGGGGCCACACCTACCGCAACACTATCCTGTTGCGGGTGGGGGACAAGGGCCTGCCAGGGGAGCGTGTGTTGGGCGGAGACTACGAGAGTAATGATGGTACGGGGGGAGACCCACTGCTGCCTAACCTACAGGGGCAGTACCAGTGGTCAGGCCGGGTAGGAGCTGTCTGGAGTGGGTGGCCGTGGTGGAGTAAAAAGAGTGCTCAATTCGTCATCACCACCAGGGACTGCCAGGATGGTTCACAATGGCCATGTGCCTTCGGTGTGGTGGTGAGTGGTCTGGATGTGGTGAGGGCAGCAGTCAACCACATTAACATCAGGGAGGTGACTGTGGTGGACTGTGGTGTTGTGCTGCCACTATAGTTCACTGTACCATCACCCATTACTATAGTGCTGTGTTACCACTCTAGTTCACTGTGCCACCACCGTCACTACTGTGGTGTTGTGTTGCCAGTCTAGTTCATTGTATCACCATCCATGACCATCACTACTGTGGTGTTATTCTGCCACTGAAGTTCACTGTTCCACCATCCATCACCATCACTACTGTGGTGTTGTGCTGCCACTGTTGTTCCCTGTACTACCATCCATCACCATCACTACTGTGGTGTTGTGCTACTACTGTTGTTCACTGTACCACCATCCATCACCATCACTACTGTGGTGTTGTGCTGCCACTGTTGTTCCCTGTACTACCATCCATCACCATCACTACTGTGGTGTTGTGCTACTACTGTTGTTCCCTGTACCACCATCCATCACCATCACTACTGTGGTGTTGTGCTGCCACTGTTGTTCCCTGTACCACCATCCATCACCATCACTACTGTGGTGTTGTGCTGCCACTGTTGTTCCCTGTACCACCATCCATCACCATCACTACTGTGGTGTTGTGCTGCCACTGTTGTTCCCTGTACCACCATCCATCACCATCACTACTGTGGTGTTGTGCTGCCACTGTTGTTCCCTGTACCACCATCCATCACCATCACTACTGTGGTGTTGTGCTGCCACTGTTGTTCCCTGTACTACCATCCATCACCATCACTACTGTGGTGTTGTGCTGCCACTGTTGTTCCCTGTACCACCATCCATCACCATCACTACTGTGGTGTTGTGCTGCCACTGTTGTTCCCTGTACTACCTTCCATCACCATCACTACTGTGGTGTTGGGACAGTAAACAACACCTGTTTACTGGGTGATGGGTAACACAAAATAATAAATCAGAAATAATTTCATAGCACATTAATCACCTCTGGGCCAATGATTCCTGATTCAATAAAACTGTGCAATTGGCTTTAATATGATTACTTGACTTCCAAGACACACTAATCAACAAATAAGTACAATAAGAAAAAACACAAAGACTTAACTAAGAATGCATCCAGCCAGAACTAACACATCTCAGCTACTGACTCGCCCTGCACTCCTCCCACACACACACACACACGCTTGTCTCAATCATTGTGGTGTTAGACAAGTTAGACAAGTCTAACAAGAATTCTGAACAACTTAATTAACAAACTCACTACATATGGAAGTAACACTCCTAAACAGGTAAAATCATAAGTATGTAATATCTTGTACAATCTTGAAAATAACTCAGTAATAAAGAGTTTCACAAAGAAAAATAATTCATGCTTTAACATAATACAAAATTGGCAACAGTGATCCGCACCATCAATTTCGTCTCCTCACACATCCTGCACAGGTGCACAGGTCCACTTATCATGCCCGCTCATGAGCACATCGTATACAATATACAATATGTTACAATACACTATAATGTACAATATACTGTAAGATACATTTGCATAAAAAATCAATATGCAAATTCCCATGTATATCACAACTGAGGTGAGATGAATATAATATTCTACATATGTAATTATCAATGACAATCAGGTAATTGCCTGGTTCATAACATCCCTGCTTCTCCCAGAAGAAAAATAAAATAAATTGAAGATTGATTGTATTTTTTTAGTAACAACAAGTACAGTAGTTAGTACTCAACCACTACGGATGAATGCACAAAAAAATAAAACAAAAGAAAACCACTACAATATGTGACAATACTCCCAAATTAGGGCATATCAGTTTGGATTCCTCTGTATAAAGCATCTACGCTCACATTATGCCTACCAGGAATATGTTTTATTCATATTCCTGGCAGGAAAATTGAATTCCTGCAGAATTAAAGACCATCTTAGGATTCTCTGGTTTTTACACTTTAACTGATTAATAAAAATTAGACGATTATGATCTGTAAACTGTATTACCTGACAGGTAAGTTTCAAATTTCTTACAAGACAAAGCTTAATTTCTTTTAAGGCAAAGTGATTCCTTCTCCACAACACTTCAAACAATTTCTGTAAACCTGAATTATGATCGTCCCAAAAACGAGGCTCTTATCCCTGTGGCCCGTGTTCCCCGCAGTAAGTCAACAAATTCCTTTGGAGACTTCAGGCTGAAGGTGCAAGGGACATAAGGAGTCAGCAAGCCGTTGAGTCGCTTCACCAGTCTGTACGTGGGTGTGGGTATCTGGCTGATGATTGGCCGAAGTGGGTTTCCAGGCTTGTGTGTCTTGATATTTCCATATGCGTATCCAGGTTTGTATTCTCCAATAATCTTTGGCAGGTGGAGTCCGGATTTCTTGGCGTTCACAGTTTCGATCAATTTGTTGACCTTTGCTTTCAATTCGGCTGTAGTGTCCTTCGTTACTCTTTGGAATTTAGTTTGGTCAGAGAGTATGAGGTTCATTTTCGCCAGATATTCGTCTTTTTTAAGAATAACGTATATTGGCGACTTGTCACCTCTCCTGACGACTATCTCCTTGTTCTCACGAAGGCAGGATCAATTGTACAACAGGATCTTAGCTGCCGCTTTGAGCTCAGAGGACAGTATGGTGCTTCTGTAGTTGCCTCGATTCTTTCCTCCTTCTGCGATAAGTTCTGCTTGTAAGGTGTCTTTGGTGGTGACCTTTTTTTGTGTCTCGAGGTCGAATATGTCGTCCAACAGGATCTCCAACTCCACTTTCCGGGCCATCTCACTTGGTCTGGACATAACGTGGCAGATTATACCCAGACTTAGGAGAGTGACTTGGTCCTCAGTGAGGTTGATTCCTGTAAGGTTCAGGAAGCCGTCTCTCGGTCGTGGAATTGCCATAGGTCCTCCATATAATGTTGTTAGTTTCTTGACTATCCTGGTTTCGGTGCTGAGGTGATGTCGATCTGTGAGGACGTCGAGGTGTTGCTCGATGCGGGTACGGAGGCTTTCGTCGATGTTGCTGTTTCTCCATTGGTTTGTAGCATGAAGTAGTTGCGTTTTGTTGTCTTTGATTTAATTTTCTGCCTTGTGTATCTGATTACCAATCAGATCTCGGTGATATTTTATCGTGAAGGCTTGATTCCTTGCTGCTGGGTCATGCGTTTTAATATTAGTATATTTTGGTAGCAGTGTTTCCTCTAGACATATATTATTAAATATAACCGAAAAAGTAAGATTAATAATTCTAACACGAATTTTCTCTATATTTCTTATGTTTCTTTTCACTGTCGATGGTAATTGAAAAGTCAATAATTAATGTAAACTTTTATTCTACCCACTGCAAGACTCCGCTCCAATATAGAAGCATCAAGAAATATGGGCCAATAGGCCCTCTGCAGTTACTTCCATTCTTCCCTTTAGCTTATACCCATTGTTTCGTGTTCTGGCTTGTGTTGAAAGTTTGTTTTCACCTCATCCAAAACTATTGTAAACTATTGTAACTATCACCTCACCGAAATGCAGGTATAAAATGAAAGCTGTTTAAACTCTGTTTAGTGTTAGTTGTGTGTGTGTAACCTGTGTGTGTGTGTCTTTGAAAATGTAATAAGTTATTACGAAACGCGTTCTAGCGTCGCGTCAGACTAGAAATAAAAATGAATTTTGGAGAACTGATTTTTCAATTACCATCGACAGTGAAAAGAAACATAAGAAATATAGAGAAAATTCGTGTTAGAATTATTAATCTTACTTTTTCGGTCATATTTAATAATATATGTCTACAGGAAATATTTGGTAGCTATATTGCTACCAAAATATACTAATATATTAAATACACTGATACATTAATATATTAAATATATATTAAATGCTTCCGAATACACTGCTGTATTCGGAAGTGCCTACGTATTACACATAGAATCCCAGTAGAAAATCATTTGAACGAGGCAAACGAGGAGAGCGAGTCGACGGACAACCTCGCTTAATCAAATACACAACGATAGGCAGAATGTACCACGTGCATCCTAATCAAGATGAATGCTTCTTTCTTCACATGCTGTTGGTAAATGTGCCCGGTCCAACGTCTTTCCAGTCACTGAGATCTGTCGAAGGCGTAACACATGTCACTTTCGGTAGTGCATGTCAAGATCTGAATTTATTGGAGAACGACTGAGAGAGAGAGAGAGAGAGAGAGAGAGAGAGAGAGAGAGAGAGAGAGAGAGAGAGAGAGAGAGAGAGAGAGAGAGAGAGAGAGAGAGAGAGAGTGAGTGAGAGAGAGTGAGTGAGAGAGAAAGAGAGAGTGTGAGAGAGAGTGTGAGAGAGAGAAAGAGAGAGTGTGAGAGAGAGTGTGAGAGAGAGAGAGAGTGTGAGAGAGAGAGTGAGAGAGAGAGAGTGTGAGAGAGAGAGCGAGTGAGTGAGAGAGCGAGTGAGAGAGAGAGAGAGAGAGAGAGAGAGTAGAACGATCACGATATCTTGTGCTGTGGTAGACGGAGAGTTCTTGGCAGAACAAACATGTATGCCAACCTGCAGCACCTTTCAGGTTCACCGCCTTTGGTGACATGGTAACTGTAAGCTTCGAGCGAGCCAATGCATAAGTACCCACACTGCCAGACTCCTACTTAGAAGTTGAAGTGGATTGTTTGGATTCATTGGTAGTACTTTGCGTACTTTTAGCATTTATTTGTGTGAACTGATTCTGATTGGGTTTAAGTTTGTTATGTGTATGTCGTCGATTGACAACAGTACATAAACTAGCTTCACATGTCCTGTTGGGACAAAATGAGTGCACAATTTATCTAGTATGTCACTAGGCAATTTTCTTTGCATGATTAAGGAGCCATTCAGCATCAGTTACCTTAACGTTGATGCTAAGGTCTTAAGCTAAGACTTAAGTTCCAATCTAAAAGCTTGGAGTGATTAAGTTGCTTGGGTTGGTGGGAGTAAGTTCAGCAATTTGTGGATTAAATGTTGTTATGAACCCGATTCCATCGTCGGAGCACGGAGCAGCGACGTCAACGCCATCTGTGAGTCCGCTCCCGAAACACCCCCCCCCCAACATGGACGACGCCATCTCGTGGTGACAGGATTATACCAGCAAGAGGAGCTAGATTTCTGTCCTAGTCAGCTCGAGAGGTAGCTGGTGCTGACCTCTGGTGAGGTGGCGCTTAGAAAATCAGTGCCACCTATTGTAGGAGGAGTTGTATGTCTATGTCAGAGTCCGTAAGTGATGTTTCCTAGTGTCCCATGTACTGACCAGTTTATTGATGACGTGTCTTTATCACAGAGTCGACGTAGGGCTGCTGTGGTACAAGGACAGTCAGTCTACCCAGGGCAGCCAATGTCTCTCTACTTCATTCTGCTTTACGGAAGTAGTGAGCCTCCACCAGAGAAAACTGTGAAGTGTTCTACTGTCTGCCTGTGAAATGGCAGTGACGGAATTCGGCGTACTCGGACTGGCTAACAGAAGAGACGACTGAGAGTTGAGACGACTGAGAGTTAAGGTGCTACGGAGGAGTGTAACCAGCGAGTTGCAAGAAGCTCCTGCCAGGGGTTCGCTACCCTTGTATTTGTACGTGAAGAGGCCCAGCAGAATGAGGCTGATGTTCTCTGCCAGCACCAGGCTGGAGAGTGATTGTGGACGTGCACGAAGAGCACCTAGTGAGACTGTGTTTTGGCTGGCCCGTGGCCAGGGTAGACTCGTTGGTGTTTCCCAGTACTGGTTGAGGACGGTACTGTGTTGAGGAAACATGGTAGCTGACAAGACTGCATCGATTGAACATCGAACAGCGCTTAGTGTCCTATGAGAGACACTTGTGTACATATTAAGTGTAATAATACTACTTTTAGGATTATATATGAGGTGATGGGAAAGTGATTATATATGAATATATTGATAATTAATGAAGTGTAGTATTCAATGCACCTCCCCCTGTGTGTTTTACTTGCATTACCGAGCTCGTTCCTTGAAAGCTACTACTAACGTGGGGTTGGATACCAGAACCTTAGTACCACCAGAAAAGAACCCGTTTGCGATCCATTGTGGCCGTACCATAATTGGCATCCCCAGCGGGATCCGACCTCTTGTCAAGTACGTTTGACAGGGTAGTAACGTAGTACAATCCCCTAATAAATAATTCCCTTGTTCGTTAATTTTCAGGACGTTACATGTCCTGTGCAGTGCTCGGTATGATTAATTGCTGTATTGGCGAGTGCGGTGCTCAGTGTGATTAATTGCTGTATTGGCGAGTGCGGTGCTCAGTGTGATTAATTGTTGTATTGGCGAGCGCGGTGCTCAGCTGTTATAAGTGTCTAGTGTTAAGTGAAGCAGTGTGTTAAGTGCTCGTGCACCACTTATCGACAAAATGGCGGAGAAAATAACCATTGAGAATCTAGACGATGTTCAGGAATTCCTGAACAAGGAGGACTGTCTTGCTAGACTGAAATATCTGGGAAAGCAGGAACTTGTGCTAGTAAGTGCCTATTTAGGGATCAAAATACGTGAGAGTGATGCCCATGTTGAAATCTTATCGAAGATTCATAAGCACTTAAAGGCTGAGGAGAAGCAGGAAAGCGAGGCTCAAAGTACAAAGGAAAGTGAGGTGGTAGCTTCCACTGAACAGGAAGATAAGGTAGTGAAAGTGATGTGGGTGAACTGAATAAGTTTTCTAACTGTCAAAATGCGTACCTTAGAAATAAATCGTGAGATTCAGTGGAAGAAGTTAGAAATAGAACGAGAAATGAAAGAAAAGGAAATAGCGAAGGAAATGGAAATGAAACGGTTTGAATTAGAGCGAGAAAGAGAAAGAGAAGAGCGAGAAAGAGAGGAGAAAAAGAGAAGAAAGAAGAGAAAGGGAAAGAGAAGAACGAGAAAGACAAGAAAAGGAGAAGGAAAGGCAAGAAAAGGAGAAGGAAAGACTACACGAGTTAGAAGTGTTACGACTAGGTGGTCAGAGGAAAACAACGGAAACAAGTAGTTTCGATCCAGTAAGAAATATAAAGATGGTCCCAAAATTCAATGAAAAAGAAGTTTCAAAGTTTTTCGCTGCCTTCGAGAAGGTTACAGCCTTTTTGGATTGGCCAAGGAAGAATTGGGCCATCTTGATACAGTCCGTCTTGACTGGGAAGGCCCAAATTGCCTACTCCATGTTGTCGCTTGATGATTCCAGTGATTACGACAAGGTGAAGAAGGTAGTGCTCATGGCTTATCAGTTGGTGCATGAGGCTTATAAGTAAAAGTTCAGGAACCTGAAGAAGACCCCGGAGCACACGTTCACCGAGTTGGCGAACATCATGGAACAGCTTTTTCAAGAGTGGTGTGCATCTCGAAAGGTGAAGACGAAAGAACAACTTGAACAGCTCATACTGTTGGAGGACTTCAAAGATTGCTTGTCGGGGGATCTGAAGAGATACTTAGAAGAACAGCAGGTGGAGACCTTAAGTAAGTAAGTAATTATCAAAAGAAGGCACCAAACCGGGAAGGCTATGTAGCACCATCAAATGTGCGGAATAATCAGAGGGCGCTAAATATCACCAAGGATGCCAATACAAGAACAAAAACGCATAAGGCGAACGATATCAAAAGTATCCCAGTCACCAAGAATTCTATTGAGGGACAGGTGACCGTGAGGGGCGGTCGGAAAGCAAGACACATGCTCGTCCTGGAAGTCAGGACATTCAAGAAGGACATGCACGACTGTAAGAGGGACAATGCAATTAGGACAATAAGGAGCAGGGCGGCGCTCCATCAAGTGACCATGGGTTGAGTATGGCCAATACGTAACCTCGCCAAAGCCGTTTCCCATCGCCGGCTACGGTGGTAGGAGGATGGCCACGAAGAAACACAACATTTAAGAGTACGTAGTTTGTTACCAGTAACAGATGACCAAGAAGCCTGCCAACGGGTAAGGATGGAGGAATGGATAACCGGGTAAAAGTTGGAAAATGGAATACCTTTACGAGAGATGGGACAAGAGCGGACAGCTTCCTTGGCGGCAGCATCCGCAAGCTCATTTAAAGACTCGCCAATATGGCTGGTAACCCAACAAAACTCAACCGACTTACATATACTGTGAACAAGAAACAGCCACTGCTGGATCTCGACAACTACTGGATGAACTGGATTAAAGGACCCGAGCACCATGAGGGCACTAAGAGAGTCAACAACAACTACAAAAGACTGACAACAAGAAAGCAGGAGACGAAGAGCATATAAAGAATAGCATAAAGCTCCTCCGTGAAGATGCTAGTCTCCGGAGGTAAGCGACACATATAAGTGCGATCAGGAAAAACAGAGTAGCCAACACCGTCCGCTGACTTAGACCCATCGGTGAAGACAGATACCGAGCGGGAATGAGAAGTGCTCAAGGAAAAGGCGTTTTAGAACCCTAGGAGGACTAAAAGCTTTAGTGATGTGGGTCAAGGATGTACAAAACTGCGGAAGGGGGACTCTCCACGGGGGCAAAGAAGGCACAACACGAGGAGAAACATTAGAAATATGAACGGAAAGAGAATCCTGTAAGCGAGATAACCGGACAGAAAGAGGGGGTGGTGAAGGGGAACAGGAACCGCAGGATGGGAAAAGTTAAAGTACGACAGAGGCGAGAAGAAGGATGTTGTAAAGACCGCGCAAGATATCGAAGACGGTAGCGATCACGGCGGTTCTGGAGAGACAGGAAGCCAGTGTCAACATACAAGCTAAGGACGGGAGTCGAACGAAAGGCACCAGAACTGAGGCACAACCCAGTATGGTGCAAAGCATCAAGACGGCGAAGAGTAGAAGGAGAAGCAGACGAGTAAGCAGGGCAACCATAATCGAGCTTAGACAGGACGAGAGAGGAATGTAAAGCAAGGTGAGTTCGCCTATCCGCCCCCAAGAAGTATGGGACAATACCAAAGGAGGGTAAGGGCCTTAGAGCACTCAACATGGAGGTAAGAGATATGGGGAGACCAAGACAAACGAGTGTCAAAAAATCACCCCAAAAGCTTCGCGGAATCTTTGTACTCAAGGGGATGACCATAAAGTGACAAAGAGGGACTAAGAACAACCCGTTTCCGAGTAAAAGTCATGGCACAAGTCTTAGTAGTAGAGAACTTGAAGCCATGATCGGTGGCCAAGATGACACGGCATCAATTGCAAGTTGAAGCCGGTATTGAAGGAGAGTCGAATCATCACCCTGACAGCAAAGGGTAAGATCATCGACATAGAGAGTGGAGAAGACGCCTGAAGGAAGAGAGGAAAGAAGACCATTGAGGGCAACCAGAAAAAGAGTAGTGCTCAGAACACTACCCTGGGGCACACCTTTGTATTGCTGAAAAGAGGCAGAGAGAGCGGTACCAAGGCGCACTCGAAAGGAACGACGAGAGAGGAACCTGCGAAGAAAGAGAGAGAAATGACCACGAAGGCCAAAAGAATGAAGCTGGGATAGAATATGATTTCGCCAAGTGCTTTTCTAGGTCAAAAAGGACGGTAACAACGGAGGTCTTCGCAGCAAAAGCAGTACGAATATAGACCTCCAAGTTCACCAGGACATCTGCCGTGCTGCGGCACTTGCGGGAACCAAATTGAAAAGGGGAGAGGAGGTGATGGTGTTCCAGGAACCACATCAGACGAACGTTAACCATACGATCAAAGAGTTTGCAGACACAACTTGTGAGGGCAATAGGGCGAAAGTCCTTAAGGGATGTTCCCAGAGACCCTTGTTTGCGAACAGGGAGGACAACGGCATCGAGCCAGTCCTCAGAAACTGACGACGACTCCCAGATCCGATTATACAGACTCGGTAAATACTGAGACGTGCACGGAGGGATATAGCGAAGCATCTCATAATGAATACCATCGGAGCCCGCCGCCGTAGAACTGCAGAGGGCCAGGGCAGAACGAAGTTCAGAGAGAGAGAAGGGATCGTTATAGGGAAGTCGAAGACGAGTACAGAAATCCAAAGGACGAGACTCGAGGACAGGTTTACGAAGAAGGAAAGATTGGGGAAGATGAAGACCAGAGCTAACAGAAGAAAAGTGGGAACCCAGTTCAGTAGCGACCTGCAACGGGTCCGTCACAAGAGTACCACGGAGGTGAAGGACCGGTGAAACATCGGGAATAAACTTACCCGCTATCTTGCAAATACGCTTCCAGATCTGTGACAGAGGAGTTTCGGATGTAATGGTGGAGACATAAGATGCCCAACATTCACGTTTAGCTGTACGGATGGCGCTACGGGCCACCGTAATCGCCTTCCGAAAGAAAAGAAAAGAATCGGCGTCTGTCGACGGCGGTGTCTCTTCCAGGCTGCACGCTTACAGTGGACAGCCCGAGCATAGTTTGCATTCCACCAGGAACGCACTTCCGTGGACCCCGAGAGGAAGAGCGAGGAATAGAGCGGAGGGCAGCGTCGAAGACAATGTCATGAAAAAGGAGGAGAGAGCGAGGGAGAGGCAGAAGGGAGAGGTCAGAGAGAGTAGCACTGAGGGTAAAGAGGTTCCAGTCTGCTTTTGCAAACTGCCACCTAGGGAAGGAGAGGGGAGGGCGAAAAGAGAAAAGGTAACGGGGGGAAATGGTCACTGCCATGGAGGTCATCAAGAACCTGCCACGTGAAATCTAAGTAAAGAGAAGACGAGCAAAGAGAAAGATCAAGACAGGAAAGGGTGCGAGTCCGAGAGTCCAAATGCGTGGGCTCACCAGAATTCAGAAGAGACAGGGAAGAAGAGAGGATAAACGGCTCAAGAAGGCGACCCCGGTGTTCGTCAGAACATCACCCCAAAGGAATGACGACAATTGAAATCACCCAGCAGGAGCACAGGCTCCGGCAAGGAGTCCAGTAGGTGTTTCAGATCAGGAAGAGAAAGCGGGACACTCGGGGGGAGATAAATGGACAAACTGTGTACCATTTCCCCACAAAGATACGAGCAGCAGAACAATGGAGAGGCGAAGGAAAAGTAAGGGGACAAAGGGAACATCAGAGCGAATCAAGAGAGCAGAAGAATTAGGAGCCCCAGCAACAGCTGGGGGGGGGGGGAGAGAAAGAATAGCCACGAAAGCGACCAGGACGAGCACCAAGCATCGGCTCCTGGAGACAGACACAAAGGGTGAAAACGCGAAATCAGAAGTTGGAGTTCGAGGAAATTGGCGTAATAACCTCGAACGTTCCATTGAAGAATAGACATCGACGAGAAGAGAAAGGACAACAACAGAGAACAAGGAAGAAACAAAGGCGAAAGAGCAACATAGCACGTTAAAGAATATCAGGGTCGGGATCAGGGTCAGCAAAGTCAGGGTTAGGGGGCATGGGTAAACTGAGCAAGACGGAGGGAGGGAAGGAAGCGGGAGAACAGACCAGAGGTGGGCGGGCGGGGTCCGGAGGAGGAGGCAACCGAGAGGAGCAGTCAAGGACAGCAGCAGGAAGAGGGGAGTAGAAAGAGGGGAGCGCACCTCAGCAGGGCAGCAACCGAGAGGGAAGCGGGGCCAAAGAAACCTCCATAGCAGGAACAGGGGGCGCAACCACTGAAATGGGAGGGGAAGGAGATAGAGCCAGTAGTAGGGGCCGAGGAAGAAAGCTTACCCGCCGGGGAGGAGGAAGAGAGGAGCCAGGCTTACGCTTCTGACTTAAAGAGACCGGTGTCCCAGCAACTACGTACCGGGCAACGGATTCCAGCGTCTCAACAGGAGAAGCTGAACGAGAGCACACACGACGGCCGTTAGGAGAGCGATGGACATCAGCCTGCACCGACAGGCGGCGGGGAGAGTCAATAGATGGAGGGAAGGATGGGAGGAGGATCGGAGGGAGACGAGGAAGAAGACACAGGAGACATGACAGACCGGTAGAAAGAAGGGGAACCCCAGACAGAGGACCAGGAGGGGGACCCTTCGGGACAGAACTCAAAGGAACAGAGGAGGGGGCAGTGGGCGTATCAGGGTCCAAGGCCCGGAAACGGTTGTGAGTCTGAGGAAGGTGGGAAGGACGAGGAGAGGAAGAGCGCAACACGCGAGCATAAGAGATTAGCATAAGGCGGGAGCCGGCGAACCTGGCGCCTCGCCTCAGGAAAAGATAAACGCTCCCGGTGCTTCAAGTTGAGGACGGCTGCCTCAAGCTTGTAATGGATACAGGCACGGGAGAAGGTAGGATGGGCCTCACCGCAGTTGAGGCAGCGACTGGGGAGAAGTGCACTCCGACTTAGAGTGACCTTCACCCCCACACAAAGGACAGAGAGAGACAGTCCCAGAGCAGCGGAGGGCACCATGCCCAAACCTCCAGCACTTGTTACAAAGCCGAGGAGAAGGAATATACTCCTGGACAGAGCACCTGGCACCAGCAAGAATGACAGAGGATGGAAGGGTCCTACCATCAAAGGAATCTTCACAACCCAAGGGGTTGACGGCGACGACCACGAGGGGGACGAGTAAACGAGTCTACCTGGAGGACAGAATGGCCTTGGGCATCAAGGATATGCCGAATATCATCGTGGCAGTCCTGCAGATTCCGAACACCGGTCGCAACATGGGGCGGGAGGAGAATAGTGCCAACACTGGCATTCAACGAGCGTTCTTTGAGACCCGAACAGGGATCTCGCCAAGGCAGGATAAGGCAGCCAAGCGGGAGCTGCATCCTGAGAAGGAGCAGCAACGACACGTGTACCGAGACGAGTGGGGTTGAAGGTAACAGAGGCATCCACGGAATCAACAAGATGCCGATGGAGGGAGAAATCGTCAGGAGGCGCAGAATCAAGAGGGAGGAGATCAAAGTATTTGGCCCATGAAGCGGGACCAAACAAGGCCTGATACGCATCAGTACGGGAAGGAATCGAGCGAGTGCGGCCGTGGCGCAGACGCGTTGAGAACCCCCAGAGAGAGAGGGGTTAAAAGGCGCAGTAGTCACAACGAGAGACTTAGCCGCACCAGGGGACGAGTGGTCACCACTGGGGGCTTGAGGCTCGACCCAACCACAGAGGAGGGAGGGGAGCTGGGGAAGAAGTCAGGATGGTCAAAGGAGGAGCAAGGTCGGGGCCCAACGCAGCGGGAGCTACAGAGCCTGGTCTTCCAATACAGGCCGACTCGGGGGCTTGGTCGCCCACCCCACGAGCCTGAGAGGGTACAACAGAAACATTCATGACATACAGACGAAGAGAAAAAATTCATCCACGAATGTGCCCCCATACCCACCATGGAGCCACAATTAGAGGCAGGACACCCAACAGGAAGCTATCGCCGATCATGCCGGGCCCCTAGGGTGCGTCGTGAGTATACGCCCCACAAACGCCACCTTAAGAACCGTCAGTCCGTCGAGATCGGTTCAGCGACGAAAGGGGGATTGACAATAAAAGGTCCCCCTCGCTCGAGACGTTGGGTACTACAGTTCTACGGGTGCAAGAGTATGCCTCCTCAAGCACCCGGGCGTCAAAATAGAAGAAGTCCAAAGGAATAACCAAAACAAGCAAAAGGTTGGCAGGAAAGACAAGCAGATAGGAGAAGAGGGGGGGAGGAGAAAAACGAAACATAAGGAAAAGGAAAAGCGATCCGGCACAATTAGAGAAGACAGCAGCAGGAGTGCAAGGCCACAAAAGGACAGAGGACTGT
>WNGS01002162.1:100116-129917 GCA_020271785.1 Procambarus virginalis
ATATATATATATATTAGTATATTTTGGTAGCAGTCTTTTCTGTAGACATATATTATTAAATATGACCGAAAAAGTAAGATTAATAATTCTAACACGAATTTTCTCGATCTTCTTATGTTTCTTTTTACTGTCGACGGTAAATGAAAAATCAATTCTCCAAATTCATTTTTATTTCTTTCCGTTTCCTCCGTTTTATGAGCTGTGGAAAAGAAGTTCCTGTAAAATAGTCTAATAGGGGTACAGGTGTTGTGTTAGTTGTCTCTTCAGAGGTGCATGGCGTTTCACCTTCCTTCTTATGATGTCTTCAACGAAACCATTGGAGAAGCCGTTGTTGACTAAGACCTGTCTTATCCTACAGAGTTCTTCATCGACTTGCTTCCATCCTGAGCTGTGGCTGAGAGCACGGTCGACATAAGCGTTAACAACACTCCTCTTGTACTTGTCTATGCAGTCACTGTTGGCATTGAGGCACATGCCTATATTGTTCCTTAGTGTAGAGGGTCCTGAAAGATATTGTTAATAGAAACGTTATCCCTACAGACAAAAATCAGAAGATACAATTGACGATTTACTATAAAACCAAGAAAACTGCCAACCTACTCATGAGAAACTCTCCAGACACAAAGCAGAACGCTTTGAAAGAGACCAATGTCGTCTATGCCTTTAAATGCCCACTTGGGGACTGTAAGCCTCAAAGAACTCAGTATATAGGCAAGACAACAACATCTCTTTCCAGGCGATTAACGATGCATAAGCAACAGGGCTCTATCAAGGAACATATAATCTCTTTCCACAACCAGACCATCACCAGAGAAGTCTTAACAAAAAACACGGAAATCATCGATAGATACAGCGATAGCAGGCGGCTAGATATCTGCGAGGCACTACACATTAAGAAGTCAACACCAGCAGTCAACAGCCAATTAACGCACAATTATATTCTACCCACTTCAAGACTCCGCTCCAATATAGGAGCATCAAGAAATATGGGCCAATAGGCCCTCTGCAGTTACTTCTATTCTTCCCTTTAGCTTATACCCATTGTTTTGTGTTCTGTGTTGTGTTGAAAGTTTGTTTTCACCTCATCCAAAACCATTGTAACATGTCACCTCACCCAAATGCAGGTATAAAAAAGAAAGTCAAAGCTGTTTAAACTCTGTTCAGTTAAAGTTGTGTGTGTGTAAACTAAAGTCTTTGAAAATGTAATAAGTTTTACGAAACGCACTCAAGTGTCGCGTCAGACTAGAAATAAAAATGAACTTTGGAGAATTGATTTTTCAGTTACCATCAACAGTGAAAAAGAATATAAGAAACATTGAGAAAATTCGTGTTAGAATTATTAATCTTACTTTTTCGGTCATATTTAATAATATATGTCTACAGGAAAGAATGCTACCAAAATATACTAATATATATATATATATATATATATATATATATATATATATATATATATATATATATATATATATATATAATGGGCACGCGCCTAGATCCAGAATCCCTTCGTGTAACAGTGGCCCTCCGCCTTGGTGCCCCAATTCACACTGAATACAAGTGTATTTGCAACAGGGTGGAAGCAGACCAATACGGACTGCATGGGTTGCATTGTGGAAGCACAAAGGGCTGGCATGCAAGACACAACGAGGTCAATGACATCATCAAGAGAAGCCTCGTCTCAGCTAAGTGCCCAGCGGAGAGAGAACCTCGCATCCTAGGGGTCCAGAACTCGGATTTTCCCGCACTTCGCCCTGATGGCATCACCATATACTCATGGAAGGAGGGTAGACAGTTGGTGTGGGACTACACATGTGTATCCACCCTGGCTGACACCTATGTACACTTCGGAGCTGATCAAGCAGGTGGGGCGGCCAACCACAGGGAAACAGCAAAATCTCTCAAATACAGGCGACTGGCAGGCCAATACCTCTTTGTTCCCATAGCGTCTGAGACGCATGGCCCCTGGGGCAAGAGTGCCTTGGGATTTCTCAAGGAATTGGGTTCCAAGCTCATCGACGTCACCAGAGACCCAAGGGCTTGCAGTTTTTTGTTTCAGCGCCTCAGTGTGGCGATCCAGAGGGGAAATGCTTGCTGCGTCCTCGGTTCCTGTCCGGAAGCGGAGGTGCTTCAAGAGATACATAACCTTTAGGCATTTGTCTTGTATGTTTTGTAACCTTTAAATACATAATAAAGCATAAAAAAAGGAAGGGGGTGGTAGGAGAAAAGCACACAGAAACTGTATTGGAGGGGACCTACATTCCCTCCAATGCGTTATGTGTGATTTCCTCCGAGGCTATGGGTCCCCCTTCTTCCAGCCAGAGGTGGTACTCTGTCTATGTAAAAAAAAAAAAAAAAAAAAAAAAAAAAAAAATATATATATATATATATATATATATATATATATATATATCAACAATATATATATATATATTGTTGAATATGACCGAAAAAGTAAGATTAATGATTCTAACACAAAATTTTTCAATATTTCTTTTGTTTTTCTTCACTGTCGGTGGTAATGAAAATATCAATTCTTCAAAATTCATTTTTTTTATTAACGGTCTGAGGCTTAGAAGCGTTTCCTCAGGCTTCTTACATTCTCAAAGACTTCTTTACACATAACACTAGACTTATGAACAAGATTTATGATACACTGGATGAAGTTTCTAGTGTGAAGTTTCTAGTCCAGGTGTATGAAACATTTGATATATCCCTCGCTTTGTGTTTGGGTGAGGTGGGTATTGGATGAGGTGGGTACATGAGAATGGAAGTAACTGCAGAGGGCCTATTGGCCCATACAATGCATTAAAGTGGGTAGAATATAGTTGTGCATTAATTGACTGTTGATTGCTGGTGTTGACTTTTTGATGTGTAGTGCCTCGCTGATGTCGAGCCGCCTGCTATCGCTGTACTTATCGATGATTTCTGTGTTGTTTGTTAAGATTTCTCTGGTGATGGTTTGGTTGTGAGAAGAGATTATATGTTTCTTGATGGCGCCCTGTTGCTTATGCATTGTTAGTCGCCTAGAAAGAGATGTTGTTGTCTTGCCTATATAATGAGCTTTTTTTGGGCTTACAGTCCCCAATTGGGCCTATAAAGGCATAGACGACGTTGGTCTCCTTGAAAGCGTTCTGCTCTGTGTCTGTGGAGTTTTTCATGAGTAGATTGACCGTTTTTTTGTTTTATAATAAATTATCAATTGTATTTTCTGATTTTTGCCTGTAGGGATGACGTTCCTATCATCAATAGCTTTCAGGACCCTTTCCTCCATTTTATGAGCCATCGAAAAGAAGTTCCTGTAAAATAGTCTAATAAGGGGTACAGGTGTTGTGTTGGTTGACTCTTCAGAGGTTGCATTACGTTCCACCTTTCTTTTTATGATGTCTTCAACGAAACTGTTAGAGAAGCTGTTGTTGTCTTTCCATCTTGGGCTGTGGCTGAGAGCACAGTCGACGTAAGCGTTGACAACACTCCTCTTGTACCTGTCTGGGCAGTCACTATTGGCATTGAGGCACATTCCTATGCTTGTTTCCTTTGTGTAGACTGCAGTATAGAAGCCTCCGCTCCTTTCTGTGACTGTTACATCCAGAAAGGGCAGCTTTCCATTATTCTCCATCTCGTACGTGAAACTCAACACAGAATTCCACTCAAATGCCTCCATCGGTTGCTGCAGACTTCTGGCATCAGGTACCTGTGTAAAAATGTCGTCAACATACCTGCAGTATATGGCAGGTTATCTTGAGGTTATCTTGAGATGATTCCGGGCTTTAGTGTCCCCGCAGCCCGGGCCTCGACATGGCCTCCAGCCCCAGGAAGCAGCGCATGACAGCTGACTAACACCCAGGTACCTATTTTACTGCAAGGTAACAGGGACATAGGATGAAAGAAACTCTGCCCATTGTTTCTCGCCGGTGCCCGGGATCGAACCTGGGACCACAGGATCACAAGTCCAGTGTGCTGACCGCTCGGCGGACCAGCTCCCCTATCCTCCCCGATCTCAAGTCCATGTCAACTAAGACCCTCTGCTCGGTGGTACCCATGTAGAAGTTTGCAAACAGGACACCTAGGGGAGAACCAATGGCGACCCAATCTACTTGTTTATACCTGTGCCCATCTGGGTTCAAGAACGGTGCCTCTTTAGTGCAGGCTTGGAGTAGTTTCCTTATTATGCTTTTTGGCATGTCAAGAGGAGTGCATGCCGGGTCACGATACACTCTGTCTGCTATCATCCCGATTGTTTCGTCCACAGGTACGTTGGTAAATAGTGACTCCACATCCAATGAGGCTCTTATTCCCGTGGCCCGTGCTCCCCAAAGTAAGTCGACAAATTCCTTGGGAGACTCAAGCTGAAAGCACAGGGTACGTAAGGAGTCAGCAACCCGTTGAGTTGCTTAGCCAGTCTGTATTTATATACAGACAGGCTAATTTTACATATATTTTAAATTAGTCTTTAATATAACGGAATGTCTTTGCTGGATACAAGGTGCACATAATATCTTCCTGCCTCATTCATGTATTTTTTCGCAAATTCAAATATATGTTATAATTTTATATATGTATTTGTCTTGCTCAAGTTATATATCACTCATTTATCATTAAATATATAAATAAATGATTGTACTTGTACATTACAGCTTATGACATCTGGAAGAAAATAGATGTATTATTGAATTAAACTTCCGAATGTTGGGGAGTTAATACGGTATATATTAATGGTTTTTACCGCTCCCTTCAACAGGTGGATGGACAGTACAAGGCTGGTACCGGGTGCGGGTGGTGACGTACTGGGGCGCCAGGGGCCCCTTCTCCCCCCTGTCTTCCACCACCTGGGGTGACATACTGGAACACCATGGGACTCTTCCCCCCCCCCCCGTCTTCCACCACCTGGGGTGACATACTGGAACACCATGGGACTCTTCCCCCCCCCCCGTCTTCCACCACCTGGGGTGACATACTGGAACACCATGGGACTCTTCCCCCCCCCCCCGTCTTCCACCACCTGGGGTGACATACTGGAACACCATGGGACTCTTCCCCCCCCCCCCCCGTCTTCCACCACCTGGGGTACTCCTACCCCTGGTGATGTACAAGGGGGTACTACCACCTGTGATGTACAACTGGGGTACTACCACCTGGTGATGTACAACTGGGGTACTACCACCTGGTGATGTACAACTGGGGTACTACCACCTGGTGATGTACAACTGGAGTACTACCACCTGGTGATGTACAACTGGGGTACTACCACCTGGTGATGTACAACTGGTGTACTACCACCTGGTGATGTACAACTGGGGTACTACCACCTGGTGATGTACAACTGGGGTACTACCACCTGGTGATGTACAACTGGAGTACTACCACCTGGTGATGTACAACGGAGTCTACCACCTGGTGATGTACAACTGGGGTACTACCACCTGGTGATGTACAACTGGGTACTACCACCTGGTGATGTACAACTGGGGTACTACCACCTGGTGATGTACAACTGGAGTACACCACTGGTGATGTACAACTGGGGTACTACCACCTGGTGATGTACAACTGGTGTACTACCACCTGGTGATGTACAACTGGGGTACTACACCTGGTGATGTACAACTGGAGTACTACCACCTGGTGATGTACAACTGGGGTACTACCACCTGGTGATGTACAACTGGAGTACTACCACCTGGTGATGTACAACTGGAGTACTACCACCTGGTGATGTACAACTGGGGTACTACCACCTGGTGATGTACAACTGGGGTACTACCACCGGGTGATGTACAACTGGGGTACTACCACCGGGTGATGTACAACTGGGGTACTACCACCGGTGATGTACAACTGAGGAAATATAACCATTACGTAAGGTTCAACTGTGTAAACCATAACCATTATATAAGGTTCAACTGGGGGATTAATATTGACATAATATCACATAGGTATAATATTATCAATATTCAACCTCCCTTATGAAATTCTCATATAATAGTATGAATACCCGGGTGTAGGCTATCATGTAAGATATAATACCCGGGTGTAGGCTATCATGTAAGATATAATACCCGGGTGTAGGCTATCATGTAAGATATAATACCCGGGTGTAGGCTATCATGTAAGATATAATACCCGGGTGTAGGCTATCATGTAAGATATAATACCCGGGTGTAGGCTATCACGTAATATAATACCCGGTGTAGGCTATCACGTAAGATATAATACCCGGGTGTAGGCTATCACGTAAGATATAATACCCGGGTGTAGGCTATCACGTGAGATATAATACCCGGGTGTAGGCTATCACGTGAGATATAATACCCGGGTGTAGGCTATCATGTGAGATATAATACCCGGGTGTAGGCTATCACGTGAGATATAATACCCGGGTGTAGGCTATCACGTGAGATATAATACCCGGGTGTAGGCTATCACGTAAGATATAATACCCGGTGTAGGCTATCACGTGAGATATAATACCGGGTGTAGGCTATCACGTAAGATATAATACCCGGTGTAGGCTATCACGTGAGATATAATACCCGGGTGTAGGCTATCTTGTAAGATATAATACCCGGGTGTAGGCTATCACGTAAGATATAATACCCGGGTGTAGGCTATCACGTGAGATATAATACCCGGTGTAGGCTATCACGTGAGATATAATACCCGGGTGTAGGCTATCACGTGAGATATATACCCGGGTGTAGGCTATCACGTGAGATATAATACCCGGGTGTAGGCTATCACGTGAGATATAATACCCGGGTGTAGGCTATCACGTGAGATATAATACCCGGGTGTACGCTATCACGTGAGATATAGTCCTCCGGTCTATGGGTATCACGTGAAATATAATTCCCAAGTTTAGGCTATAATGTGAACTGTAATGTCCAGGTGTAGGCTATCATGCGAGGTATTGTACACAGGTTTAGGCTTCCATGTGAGATTTATTACCCGGGTGTAAGCAATTACGTGAGATATAGTCCCCCTGATCCAGGTAATTACCTGAGATATAGTACCCGGGTACTTACGCCACCATTTAATGATCCAGCCTGTCCTCCTAGGATTTCCCATCGTCAAGAAACTGTCGTACTAAAAAAAACCTTATCCTAACCTACCAGAGGACCTAAAACAGAAAACGGAACAGTATGTCAATTTCTTGAGCCGCTACCTTTTTCTAGTACGACAATTTTTGGCCTTAGGTAAAGTATATGTAAAAATGCGACGTTGTATTAGGAGGACCGGTTGGCGGAGCAGCAGCCTGGGGTAAGGTTTGTCACTATGCAACCCTGCCTTCAACAGCGGTTATCTGACCACCATCTGATTTCGCAGGAGTGAAAAATAGTGTTACTTTATTTTAAATATTCTCTCGTCATCAATACTCTGACAACACAATTAGAATTATCATTATATTATATCTTTTCTACAGATTACAAAATAAAATTTCTGGATTTTTTTTAGTAAACATTTATATAGACATTCATGTGTAGAGAGAAAACAAATAAATATTCCTGACATTGAATATTATGCATTGAAAATTTGTTCCCTATAGTCAGTCCAAATATTACTGAAACAACAAGACCTAACATTCCTTGTTAAATCAGTAACCTCTTTATAACCTAAATGCTTGTTATATCCAATATCACATACATGTATATTTTATATGTTATATTTAAAATATGTTGCGAGATATAAATAAAACCATAATTTCAGATGCAAATTTTTATATTTTCTTTAATACGTGTGATGAATATATATAACCTGTCACCTAACACTACCTTTCCCTTTATGTGGTTGTCTATTGGATAAAGGTGACTGGCTAATGAAGGGTTAAAAATGGTTCTCTTACTAGCCATTAAAGTCAAGAAATAGTTCACTAGCATCAAACTATAGGCCAACTACTTTATCGTAGATTGTAGGCTAACAACTTTAAATAAATATCACCAATTCTATATGTACTTATCTATATCCAACATTTATGCATCTGAACATGACTTTACAAGACATTTCTGACTTGCATTAAAACTTTACAAACACATTTATGACTTGCATTAAAACTTTACAAACACATTTATGACTTGCATTAAAACTTTACAAACACATTTATGACTTGCATTAAAACTTTACAAACATATTTATGACATGCATTAAAACTTTACAAACACATTTATGACTTGCATTAAAACTTTACAAACACATTTATGACTTGCATTAAAACTTTACAAACACATTTATGACTTGCATTAAAACTTTACAAACACATTTATGACTTGCATTAAAACTTTACAAACACATTTATGACTTGCAACTTGGTTTTTCAAAACATACTCATGACTGACATGGCTTTTCAAAACACATTTATGACTCCCAAAATGACTTTACAAAACACTTTTATTACTTGCTTTACAAGACATTTATGAATACAACATGGCTTAACTTGTTAACCTAGTTGCATCCCCAGGTTCCAGCTAGGGTAACACACACAAGAATATACTTAGAAAAGAAGGGTGGCACAGTATAATAGGAGGATACAAATATAAAGAAGGAGAACTTGGAGAAGGATGCAGAACACAAACATGTTCAGCAACCACCGCACCCCGGAGCAGAGTGAGCTTGCGTCCCAAAGCACCATGTGCTCTTGGTGCCTGGCTCTGTACACTGATCATGCTGTCAACCCTTACTCAAACCCCCTTATACATTACTTAGTTGCCACCATTAAATTTTTAGTATAAATGCAACATCCTAGCTTTACAATGCACTAATCAACATAGTGTATTTAACTAGCTTAGAACACCAAATATTCTTGCATCTGGCAGGGACTAAATAATCCGTCATTTTCGATTTGAAACAAGTAAACTGTCTACATTACTTAAAAAGATCCAAACACTCAAAAGATCTAATTTTCCTATTTATAATTGAATAACATTCAGCAGCCCGTCCTCCTCAGGTTTCCCAACATCAAGAAAACGTTAAATTTAAAGTGCTAATCCTAATTATTTTTTTTAAATTTATATTAAAAAAAATATTTTAATGAATAAAAGAAATTTAAATCTCCTAATCAACCAGAGGACTCAAAACAGAAAATGGAATATTACATCCCTTTCACCAGCCGCTTCCATTTTCCAGTACAACTAATTTTGGCCGTACGTAATACATATGATCGAAATGCGACGTTTTTTGTAAGAGGACAGGTACTCATTCAGGGTCTATCATAATAGTAAATAACTATAAGGATCCCTTACATTCTCTAGGTAAACAAGCAAGTATTCTCCACTCCATAAGATCCTGACTCCTATATACAAACAATAGGAGCAAGAGTTGTAACAGTAACAAAACTTTTATATTACACATGATTCATAACATGACTTTACGAAATACATTTGCCTAGTATTATGGCTTTAGAAATGGGAGATTAAGTAAGTAATTATCAAAGATGAAGCCAATCCAGGAAGACTCTGTAACACAAGGGAGTGACTATGTTAAATTTATTTGCATACATTTTCAAAATGTTTGAGATGCTGTATTAGAAGCTTGTAAATATTTTCAAATTATATAAAAAATACAATAGCAAATGTTAGCAGGAGATCAAACACACATTACCAAATGGGAGATAAAATCATTTAGGAATCAGGAAGAAAAAAGATCGGAGGGGTCAATATCACACCGATACCCACTTCAAAAGGATATCACACCGAGCCTATCTCCTGATAACCACTTCATAAGGATATCACGCCCAGCCTCTCTCCTGATACCCACTTCAAAAGGATATCTTCTGAAACAGATTGTCTAACACAAAAACAGCCTTCAGAAATTTGTGTAAGGAATCATTCAGAACGTTGTTTATCAAAGATGTCAGACCAATCCTGGAATATGCGGCTACAGCGTGAAGCACATATCGTGTCAAACACAAAACTAAGTTAGAAAACGTTCTGAGGTATGCTAACAGACAAGTTCCAGAACTGAGAGGTATGAGTTACGAGCAAAATGCTACTGGAGCTAAACCTTACATCACTGGAAGTAAGAAGAATTACATGAATATCACATACAAAATTATCGAGGGAAGTGTTAAAATAGATTTTGCAAAGCCATATTACTTAGCATTGGTTGATACCTACAAAAAGGGAAACAGATGGAAACTGAGTACCAAAATAAGCCACAGAGACTTTAAACGTAATTTTTTTTAGTGTCAAACTATTAAACAAATGGAACACACTAGGAAGTGAATGGGTGAAGGCTGACTTCATACACAGTTTCATATGTAGATATAACAATGCCCAATTGTCATAGGAACTTGTACACTAGTTGATTAGAATGTTAAGAGTAGGGACCAAAGAGCCAAAGATAACCACAGCAAGTACAAGTTGATAAGAACACCAATATCTGTAGGCACTTACACATGAAAAATCAATAGGAAGGTGGAGGCACACTGCATCAAAGGACCTCATAAACCAGCCCGTCGTCTCAAGTTGCAACAAAGTCAAAAGACTGATATACGAAATTGCCCTAACCTGTCCTAACTGAGGACGCACGAATTAAAAACGTAACGGCCTGTCAATTTAGAGGGACATTATGATTTATAGCATTTCTTATTTTGATGTTGGGGATTTTTACGTCAAAGTACGATGTAATATCGGAGAGGACAGGTTGTATCGCAGGATCTATGTATGTTTATTCTTACAAATAGACTAAGAGCCTCAATCTCACTAAATAATAATCATTTTCTCATAATTGTGAGCACCACAATTATGGGGAGCCGGTCGGCCGAGCAGACAGCACGCTGGGCTTGTGATCCTGTGGTCCTGGGTTCGATCCCAGGCGCCGGCGAGAAATAATGGGCAGAGTTTCTTTCACCCTATGCCCCTGTTACCTAGCAGTAAAATAGGTACCTGGGTGTTAGTCAGCTGTCAAGGGCTGCTTCCTGGGGGTGGAGGCCTGGTCGAGGACCGGGCCGCGGGGACACTAAAGCCCCGAAATCATCTCAAGATAACCTCAAAATAACAAGCCAAGAATAAGCAATAATTAACATAGCATTGCAGGGCTGGCAATGTTGATTCTTCGATGATTACACTTTGGAGTAAAGTGTATATAGATTAGAATTTAACTATTGATGGTTGAAAGGCAATTATGTTGTTAGACTAGAATATGAAAATTCGTCTGTTAGTCTGCAATATAATTTATAAGAATAGCTAGCAGAGCTGGACTCCAAGATTAATTTACATTTTGTTTTGCAGGAAAGTTAGGAAATAAATTATGCAAATAGACCAAATTTTTCCCATGTTGATCATGATTTTGAATATGGGGCCGCTAGCAGACACATCAATTTATTTTTAATATTTATTATTATGTAGCTGAAACCAACCCCTCACTCCGGGGTGACTGATGGCTATTATCCCAGCCTACAGCCGGTCTTACAGATAAGATGGTGTTGGCACGATCACACATTATTGTCTTATGTAGGGCAGCCAGTGATAGAATTGCATGAACGAAATTATCTATAAAAGTTGATAGACATATTGTAAAGTATTGCTTGCGTATTTTATACTTGCTATGGTTTTTTATTATATAACTATTAGGAATTTTTGTTCTAAGTAATTCTAACACTGTGATGAGAGAGCTGGGGTGGTTTTTTGCTATCAGATAGAGGCTTTCTGGACACAATTAGGGATTATTAGGTAAGTGCATATTCATGTTATTGAGGCAGTGTTATTCTCAGTGTACTATACTAAGAGTCAGTGTTGTTGCAGTGACAAAGTTAGCACAAAATGGACAGATTTGTGGAACAGGTAATCATGGAACTTCGAGTGGAGACAGTACAAACAATGAAACAAGCAGCACTTGTGCTCGTAGGAAAAAAGGTATAGACTAGAGGTCCCTAGTAGTATGGTGAAAGCTCACTTAATTCAAATAATAGTTATTAATTTCCTAGAGCTTCATGCTTTCTTAGAGCCACGCTTCGAGTGATTTGGCCTGGGTTCTTTCCTGGCCCGGGATGATTGTCTAGGCGTCAGTCCCTAACTGTATGTCTCTGATCACCCAGCAGTGAATGATTACATGGTTGTTAAACAATTTGGCAGGTTATATTCCGTGGAAAATTTAGATTAAGAACCTGCCTGAAATGCTTTGCGTGCTAGTGACTTTGCAAGATTGTAATACCTTTTGTATTTATATAAATAAAATAAAATAAGTAAAATACAAATTAGAAGAAGAGGTACTAGCCGAGGATGCCCTAGATTAATCCTTGCCAGATGGATCAGTTGACAAGGAAGCCTTCAAATGTTTTCAGCTGAAAATCTATACATTTTGAAGGGCACAGAAAGACAAAGTTAGCTAATTAAGAGGAAGAAATTAAATAGACACACAATTGGAGATAGTTAGAGTTCAAATGGAAGTACAAATTAGAACAAAATTATTTGAGAATGACTAGCAGCTGGTCAAGCGGGTAGTGAAACAGTTGCCAGAGCCACATATGACTGTAGAGACTAGCAGCTGGTCAAGCGGGTAGTGAAACAGTTGCCAGAGCCACATATGGCTGTAGAGACTAGCAGCTGGTCAAGCGGGTAGTGAAACAGTTGCCAGAGCCACATATGGCTGTAGAGACTAGCTGTGGGGAATTTCCCTGCAGGTAATTCGTTAAATTTAATTTGTGTTATTTAGTGGACTGTATTAGAAAAAAGTAGACTGTTTTAAAATTCTTGTCTTTCGCTGGTTGTTACACTTTACACATTTTTGGAGGGGTTATTTAATTATAGACTATCAGTCGAGAATTATCGATTGATAGGAATTTGGTAATAATTATTAGTTGACTAAACTACTGATATTAGTTTGAATACTCAATGGCCTTATCTAACTTGTAGGCTTCAACATGAGTATAAGAACAGAGCACTTGGGCAATCAGTCAGGTATAAGCCTCATGGCTTATGGCGGCTGTTCCCATGTTTTGCAAAGGGTTGATGTCGTGTGGTTCCCTGATGACCACCGCAGATCTTCCAAATGATTATAATATAACTACTGCACATATTCTCTATCACAGATATGTCATGCTCAGTAGAATTGTTGATTGATTGTGAGAGGCTCACAATGGGGTTGTTTAAATCGCCTGCCTCATAACCAGTTGTCGTCCAACATATTAAATGGCCACAAAATAAGTATAGACAAATACTGACAAATCGGAGACGAGATACTCTCCTAATTTGAGGCAGCGACAGCTGAATTACGTAGTTGACCCGTTTCACGAGCACAAACGTGGCTGCACAAGGAGAGCTTCCTCAGGAGAGCACTTAACTCCACTAGCACCAAGGCTCGCACAATCTCGTGGTACAATAGCGTTCCCTCCTCTCCGGCATCTAGTCGTGCCACGGTTTAATTTCTGCACATTTATTAACGAGGATAACGAAGCTTTATTTTAAGGAATGATTTTATTTGTTCCAGTCACATAGAAAAGTTTTTTACTGTTTATAATCGTGGACTGGAAGTTTGAAGGAGTTGAATTAATTTTAAGGGATATAAAGCTGATGGCGTGACTATTTCATCTCCTGTGGACGCGTCTAGTCACGTTAGTTAAATTATACTTCAGGGAGAAAGTTACTTAGTTCTGTCTAAGGTTTAAATAAATCCAGTATATTATAATACTTTTGGTGTATAATTTAATTGTAGACTAGAAGAACCAAGAACTTGGGAGAAATAATAGTAATGTCGCTTATGTTGGCTGACACAATACTTCTCCATGCTTTCCAGAGAACGTCTAGACATTTCCACATTGGAAAACTAATACAATTAGTATGGTTAGTTTTCTGACATAACGAATTTAGCATGTTATATCAAGGGTTAGTAATTTAGGGGTTGGAAATTTCTAACATAATTCTGGGGTAGAGAAACAAGGGTCGTATTTCACTGTTTAGTACTGACGCACACTGATAGTCCCCCTCGAAATAATAAACTTAACATTGGGTTAGTAATAAGGCTGTACGTCTCTTTGCACAGTACAGATGATCCGTATTAGAGTTACAGGTTTGGGAAAACTCTAAGTGATCCTTCTGTCCTGATAACTTGGACATTTCTAAATCTATTCATGATTATAATATTGGCTGAGTTTAATTCTGCACTGTTGTGCAGCAATCCGTTTCAGAGTATTTCCGTCTTGAGGAATGTTCCTTTCTGGAGTTGCAGATGTATTTGGGATTTGAGTGACCTCATGTCCTACTAATTCCAGAGGAATCAACTTTTCTAATGTCTTAAGAGTTGCTGTGCCTCGACAATTCATCCCTCACCATTCTTAAAACGCCTGGTGATCCGGATGCACAGAAACAATTTTGCCTATTGGCCACTCTGAATGTGGTCTGTCACTGTCCACCAGGACAATATCACCCGGGTTTAAGTTAATTTTAATGTATGGGCTGCTGTTCCATAATGGTACTAAGTTCTTAACCTAGCTAAGTTTTATTTAATTCAGAGAACTGAGTGTTCTATCATTAAATCAAGGACGGCTCTGAGACTGCAGTGGCATTGGCCACTGTGACTTGTACCTGTTTAGGCTACTGTTCACTGATTTGCCACTGAAGATTCATGAGTTTATCTTCAACTTAAATGATGAGATTAAAATCAGCCTCTGTTAATATAGTCAGCTGTATTTTTTTTAGTGAGTACAGACCTCTGTACTCTGCTGACCCTAGCTAATTTCCCTAATGCCTACCTATGTAAAGAATCTTATTCTAATAGTGGCAATGACTATTTTTTTAATGGCCAATCTAGCTTTGGTGGTGAGCAGTGTTGCCTGCTCCTGTGTTAATGAATTGGCTACAGTATCATTCGCCTTTCCTGAGACATTACAGAGCACATGCAACTTAATAGGTTGAACAGTTTTTACTGTGTTATGAGGAAACTTAAGGTTGCTTAAGACACTGAGATCCGTGGTTAACTGTTGCTATTTTTCTTCCAAGTCATTTGGTAGCGAATCACCCTAATCTATTTTATTTTGCCAACATTTCTGCATAAGCAGTTTGCCCTTAATTGATACGGGGCATACTAGTCCCAAAGTGTCAAATGATTTACTGACTTGTGAGTAGTTTCCTCATGGCTAATTTGTCTATATCCGTTTCCACCGATCTAATAGTTATGTTTATTAGAGAGAAATATTCGCTCCCAACAACTCTCGATAGCCTCATAGCCTTTTTATTTGTTGTTGGTAGTTCCCTGGAAACTGTTTACACAGATTATTGCTGATTTCAGTTTATTTGGGGTACTAGACTTCTTCAAATGTGTGTCTAAGGCTGCTTGAAGCAAAAACGGTAAAGAAGTAGCACCAAAGAAACTGATGCAAATCTGTATGTGATTATTTCATTGTTTGGATCACTGGGATCCTGGATCCAGAGTAACTTTGTGTAATTATGGTCTTCTTGAAGATCTACTCTAAAGAGTTTTACCATTATTGACTGACACTTTGTATGTAAGCGTGTACAGGACTATTGTTCTTATAGGAGTTACAGATGTTGCAATTCTCTCTTTTTTTCAGGGGCATTCCTGCACGAGCCCAAAGCTTTTGTCTGGCCTACTAAATTCTCTTGGTGGTTCACTTTCCTGCTAAACTCTTGTTATGCTAGGCTTTCTAGCTTTTTTACATTTTATTTTGCTTAGAGGACTGAATGTGGTCAGTTACTACAATCAAGTATGGTTCTTGGACTGCAGAGGCATTGGTCATGGTGACTTGTAGCTGTTTAGGCTACTGGTCCCTGACTATCCACTGAAGCCCATAGAAACATCTCAGCTAATACTAACTGAACCAAATTCAATCTTCAATTTATATAGTCAGCTGAATTTTCCTTAATGCTTGGTTGCTGGAGATTTATATTCAGCTGACAAATTTTTTGATTTATTAGTATTGATTGTCGGCAAGCATTAGCTTCTTCAGGTTTTAGACTGTACCTGTGAGTAAATGGCCTTCTGCTGACCTTAACCCTTAAACTGCACATGGCATATATATACGCCATGAGTAACATGTCCCACGGTGCGCATGGCATATATATATATATGCCATAGGGTACCAGCACGATTCAAATGGCTCGTGGCTACACGGGGTTCACATCAGCTTCTTCAGGTCTCTTGTAAACAGACGCCATGTTTAAAAAAAATCGTGGGCAATTTTCTCCTGTGCGAGAGCCACAGTACTATTGGAGCAACCAAGGCTGGCGCACTCAGCATGAGCTAACAGCATTGCTGTTCAGCTTGTGACCACAGCATCGCCAAAAAATGTCAAAATAAATATGTAACTGATATTATTTAGCGATGACAATATTACAGATGACCCCTGACTGTGATAAAAATTACCAGAATTGTGATAATAGCAGGATTGTTGTGATAATTAACGCTGTGTGGGAGTAGTAATGCTGAGGGAGGGAGATAGCTTCGTTTACTGTGTGGCCACCTGTTAATGTCTGCATTCACCGTACAAGCTCAGTAGGTCTCCATGGTGAACACAAATGTAGTTACTTATATATAATGTGTGCATTAGTGTAATAACAGCAAAAAGGATTATGTTGGGAGGAGCCATTTGGGTGACGGAGGTGGCATCGTCTGCATGACTTGTCTAGCTGTGTAGAGGGTGGCCACTATGTACCCTACAACCTTAGGTGTAGTAATAACACCCAAAACAGTATTGTTGGAGGAGAAATTTAGTGCGCCTGATCTTGAATGAGTGAGGGAGGCAGCCGCCAGCTGATTGTGTGTGTAGCAATGTATATTAGTGCCTGAACTAACTATATCAGCTTAGTTGTATAGTTGTGGTGAACAAACCATGTAGATACTTATATATAATGTAATAACTGCAAAACTATTTGTTTATTGTTTTATGAACATAATAATTGAAACGCTAATATGAACACCATACTTTTGAGTATAGCAATGATTCACACATTTTATTATATAAATCTATCACACTACACACAATTGAATAATATTACTGCAAAAAACTAAGAAAAAATAAATCAGAGACATTGAAATAATTAGGTAATAATATCTTTGTGGCAACTCCCACCTGTCAGCACGGGTGACGCTGCCCGCCTCTGACAACTGCTCTGTCAACGCCCACATTTTGCCAGACTTCCTCGGCCTATTGCGCCCAAAATATGTCACGTACGATTTTTTTTCTGTGCTCGGGGAACACAAATTAACATTTTTAGAAGACAAAATAATTGTTTAGATTTTTTCTTGTGCACAAGGGTGTAAATCTCCTCAGGACCCCTTAGCCACTTAAGGGTTAACAGGTTCATTCCCTGTTGTTTAGTTTCTCCAGTAATAAACTGGTAGTAATAGTCTGCCCCAACAAGTATACCTACATCTCGCGAGGTGGTCAATCATAAATTTGTTATCAGCCGATTTGACTCCCCCTTTCCTGTAGGAATCTGGTTGTTTTCCCTAGACCATTAACACATAGGTCAAATGGGATATGATCAACCACTATGGCCTGTGCAGGTTGGGCATGACAGCCTAGGCATAATAGTGGCTGTACTACTGAGTAGTCTTGGGATCCTCTGTTTATCATGATCCCTGAAAGATTTAATTTTACCTGTGTTACAGGTTTTAGTTTAAGTGTATCTGCCACTTTCTGTGTGACAAAGGTTTTCTAGGACCCTTGATCAAATAGCCCATGAGTGGCGATCTTGGTCCCTTTGTTCTTGATTAAAAGTTGTGAAGTGGGCAAAGTTTGATTAACTTTAGATGTTGTTGTTTGTACAATGTTTCTCACACCTTGCAGCACAGTACTTTGGTGGAATTTCTATCTCTCACCCTAGGTTTTAAATATTTTAGTTTTTGTATACTTGCACAGTGCAGCATGGTGTTGACCTCATTTACACTTACTGCAGGTGTATAGTTGGGTCTCATTTATTAGCATTATGTGGTTAGAGACACCTGGTACATTTGCGTAACTGCTTGAGTCGCCTGATTCAGGTGTCTCTATTAAAATAATTTGTGCAGAGGTACTTAGAGTGTTCTTCTTGACAGAACGTACATGTCCCCCAGCCCACAACACGTTTAAGGGTTACCGGTTTAGGTAAAACAGTAACTGGATGTTTTGAGGGGATTTGCTGCTTGTGCGCCCTTACTACTTTGTTTCTTCCACTTTGGTGTGGAAGTGGTTGGTGTATGTTTATTGGGAGCACTTGTTGTACTCTTAGATCTCACTGATAAATCAGTGGATGGCCTGTTAGTGTCAGATTGGTTACTAGTACCCGTATTCTTTAATGACTGTCACTTACAGATTGTCGGTTGAAGAATTTGATGTTGGTACTATTTCTGGAGGTTTAGTGTAGGCTGTAAGTGCCTGGTTTGCTCGTCTTTTATTTACAACTTCATGCAAACCTTCAATGATATCCTGCATGGTCAGGATGGTGCTATTTTGTTTTCAGTAAATAACTCATCTTGCACATTTCTGGACAGTTTGGTTTTGATGACAACTTTGGTTATCCACTCAGCAGTGGTTTTGTTATCCTCAAGGCTGAATGACCTTACCAGTGACTAGTTCTAAGCTGAAGGCCTGCTATGAGTCAACTGTTTGATCATGTGTCAAGCCTAGTAATGTTTGTTCTAAATATATGATAGGTTTTGTGGGGAAAACTGCCGGGATTGATATGAGAGGAGAACTACTAGGGACTTGTACTATAATAAAAATTAAAAATTTACTGTATGCAAAATTAATTCAACTAAAGTCTCTAGCAAGGGTCGTAAATCCTAGCTCCTCTTTTCCTAATGACAGACTGTGGGCTGTAAGGGGCAGGTGGGGGTGAATGAAGAGGTTGATTGAAGCTCCACAATCTACCTGCAGGCAATTATCTCACATCAGCTTGTATTTTTAATACAAGGATAAGATTTTAATCAATTCAGTCCTATGACTGAACACTGGTGCTGTTTAAATCAGGGATTTAAACATGTACATAGTCCAGCCTAGCACCATAACCATTAACAGCCAATATTGATTTACTATAAACAACAACTTAAATTGTGGAAGTATGATATTAAATGACCTTAAATGTGGTCAAAGTACTATTAACTAAGTATAAAAGATTATATTCAATAGGTTAAACTTATAAGGGAGCCGGCCGGCTGAGCAGACAGCACACTGGACTTGTGATCCTGTGGTCCTGGGTTCGATCCCAGGCGCCGGCGAGAAACAATGGGCAGAGTTTCTTTCACCCTATGCCCCTGTTACCTAGCAGTAAAATAGGTACCTGGGTGTTAGTCAGCTGTCACGGGCTGCTTCCTGGGGGTGGAGACCTGGTCGAGGACCGGGCCACGGGGTCCTCGAAAGCCCCGAAATCATCTCAAGATAACCTCAAGAAGATATATGATAACTAAGCAAGCTATTGTTAACTCAATTTATATGTTCAAATATATATAGATATATTCAGTTTATATGAAGAGATTTAGTCAGCTAGACTGAAATTCTAGACTGAAATTTCCAGACTGAAGTCTGGAAATTCTTTCCAGACTAGGAACACTTATGAAGCAGGAAACCTCACGAGTGTCTAGGCTCCTGGAAAAGATTCAGTTCCTGTAAGATTAATGAATACTCACTGAAATATGCCTCACCCTATAACCTACAGACAGACTTATTGGATATTTTAAAGTTATACAAGCATACAATTGGCCAATTAATACACTAAATAACATTCAATGTACTTCTCTGAATGCCAAGTGCCTGTCTGACAAGTGTGCCAGACCAGATAACTCTCTTGTCGAGTTTAGGCATGATATTTTATATCACAGCTTTGCTGTATAATGTTCCAATAGCGTTGCTAGTTGATTATGTCCTTAATTGCAGTTGCAATTGGTTAGATAAGTGATGATGGTGGAGACAGCGATAACTTGTATGCTCTACTTTACACTTATTTAGATATGTTCTAGGAATTTTTTCTTGTAGATATATTGTCCAGGTACTCCTCCAGTTCTAGAGAGTAATCACTGGTGATAAAGATAATTGGATAAGGTGTCCTAAGCTGAAAAACTTTTCGCAAGGCACCGTCACACGTTTTCACTGTTTTGTAAACACAAGCATTCTGCCTCGGGGCATGGTGGCCACTTCTCTCCCAGCCATCGTCCCCCCCCCCCCCCCATGCTCACCTGAGCAAGGTAGCCTTTAATGAATATTGATTGATTATTTTTACTGTTTAGACATATGATTGAGATAAGATGTGATTATAATATAATTAGATATAGGATTTAAAGATTATAAGTAGTACTTGCTAGCACTATTGATTCTTATTAAGGATTTGATTTAATCCCTACCAGAAATTGATTCAATTGTTCCAATAGTTTTTTAATTAAGAAATCCTTCTAGACGCTTCTGGATCCTTGAGAAATCATGCACAAAGTCACGTAGGCAACCAAAGGCCCTATGGTCGTATGTGATCATAAGTAGCTTTGTCTTGTAGGATCCTGATGTATAATGAATCTGTACTGATTCTGATATGATTATAATATGATTTTGATATGATTTTATTATGATTTGGATATGACATAGAAATAATACATTTCTTAGATAATAATATAGATATAGTGGATAAAAATTTCCCACATCTTCCAGAAGGAGAGAACTGGCACAGAGTACAATAGTAACCATATATATTCATTTACTCTCCATCGGATTGATAATCCAAGTGCAAATTTTGCTTGCACTTTTGTGCCGCTGTCCGTTGTGGACAAGTGTGCCTGTTAGGAGTCTGTGGGTCATGTGAAGTTAGAGGGTCTTGGGGTCTCCCAAGATCTAACTGTAGCTGACTCACTGATTCCATGTGGATGAGTTTGTACAATGTCTTCAGGGAAGTTGTTCCTTTAGACAGGATTTTGACTATTCTCAAAATCCCCTGGCTATCTGGATGAACTGAGACAACTTTACCTAATGGCCAGTCAGCCCTAGGGTCATCAATTTCTACCAAGACAATATCGCCAGGTTGGAGATTAGATATATTATATGGGGCATTGGCACCATGGTGATGTTCTCATAGAGATGTAAGATACTCTTTTGTCCAAACAACATTCCATTTTTAGATTATACTGGTCAGATGCTTATACCCCTGAACCAACTCACTCTGACCCACATATGAGGAATCTCTGATCTCATCATCCACTAGATATGGTACTGGAGTCAGAAGTCTTCCATACATTAGGTGGGCAGAACTTAATGGCTCATGTTGAGTAGGATCATCAGACAAGTATGTCAACGGCCGGTTATTCACCCTTGATTCTATTTCCGTGATTACTGTCTGGAGTTCTTGAAGATTGATTTTCTGATGGTGTAGAGATTTTCTCAAGGAACTTTTGACAGTTCCTATTAACCGTTTATAAAATCCTCTGTGCCATGGGGCTCTCGGAGGGATAAATTTCCATCTGCAATTACGCTATTCCAGTGTGGAAGTAACTGCAGGATGGGAACAGATTTCCTGTAGACATGCTTCTCCAACTACCAAGTTTGCTCCATCGTCTGAAATAATCAGGTTAGGGCATGATCGGCATGCTGTGAATCTGCGGAAAACCTGGATAAATGATTGAGCAGTCACATCGGGTGTTATCTCTAGATGTACCGCTCTGGAGGTGGCACAGGTGAACAGACAGAAGTATGCCTTGATTGGTTGCTTATCTGCAGTCCCTGTTAGATATATATTGCTCCTGTATAATCTACTCCTGACGTCTCCAAAGGGTGTAGATGAACCACTTATTCCTTTGGTAGGGGTGGTGGCCCTGGATAAGAGCAAGTTCTTGCATCATACCTATGGCATATGATGCAATTTTTCAAGATTGATTTGACTGACTGTCTTCCCTGAGGAATCCACTACTGCTGTGTGATATGTGTGAGTGTGTCTAACACTCCTCCATGTTTGATGATTTGTTGATGTGTATGTAACACAATCAACCTTGTGATCCAATGATTTTTTTTTGTAAAAGCCATGGATGCATGGTATCTAGATTGATATCTGCGTGTTTAAGTCTTCCTCCACAACACAGAATGTTGTGATTTTCTTGGTCTATCCACAGACCAAGATTGTGTTTTAACTGTGGAAGATTTTCATAGTTATTCCCATAAGTTTCTCTCTGGGCTTGTCTTACCCAATAGATAAGTGCATCTGGAAAAGTGCATTTTATACCTCTTTTCCTGAGATAATGAAACACGTTCTGTGTTACATTGATTAATTTGATGAGCGAGGAGTAACGAGTACAATCCAAGAGTGATATTTGAACTTGCTGCCTGGTGGTTGTGTTGTAATGACGTGTGGCTTTTGTTCCGGCCAACTACCATTCACTAACCATCGAGGCCCATGAAACCAAATATCTGTCTTTGCAAACTGTTTACACATCATACCTCTTGATAAGAGATCAGCTGGATTATCTTTTGTTGGTATATGCAACAATTGAAAGCCTGCAGAAATTTCTTTTTAAGTTCTGAGATGCGATTTCTTACATATTGTGTCAGACAGTTGTCGTTTCGTACCCATTTTAAGATGACTTCATTGTCAGACCATATAATGACATCTTTGATGTTCATGGTAGACAAGACTTGTTTGATATGCACGCTAAGCATGTGCCAGTTAGCAATGCAGTTAGTTCCATCTGAGGCAAAGTCCTTTTTTTTAATGGAGCGACTCCGGCCTTAGAGGTGATTAGATATGATTGATGTGAAGTCATTAAGTAAGCACAAGCTCCAAAAGCTCTGACTGACTGGACCCTGAGCAGCCGTGGAGTGCGGACGTGTCCCTCTGTGCCTGCTGGGGTTATTAGCTGTTTGGTCGCCAGGTGGCGGGGCGTCGCTGCCCCCCCCCCCCCAGTGTTGTTGCCTGGCTGGCTGAGTGCGGACGTGGCAGGTGTTGGGCTTACCATGGGTGGTCCCCTTCCGTCGATTAAGCGCGTGAACTCCGTGGGCTGGAGTTCACTGGGCGTGCTGGATATCCGGAAGTAGCCGTGGTTCTGTGCGACTTGCTTCATGTCCCTGTGCTGGACGTCGACGGGATTGAGCTTGTGACTGCCCATCGTGTTGTCATCAAGCTGGTGACGGAGGAGGTGTACCGTGATTTCCTCGGTCGTTACGAGGGACGCTCGTTGTCGTTGCCGGGGGGGCCGGCTCCGTCTCCATATCAGACCGAAGTGGTGCGCTGACCTATGTCAGTGTGCATGGGGCGCCCCTGGAGTTTCCCGAGGATCTTCTGCGGCGTTACTTCCAGCGGTTTGGGCCAGTATCAGTGTGAGGGTCAACACGATATCCTCTGGGAGGTATGCCGGGAGGCGGACAAACATTCGCACCTTGGGGATGCGCCTGCGGTCGGATATTCCATCTTCAGTCCGGCTTCTGGGGTGCTACATCCGGGTGTACTATGCCCAACAGCCTCGGACCTGTTTCCGGTGTGGCTTGATGGGGCATCAGGCTGCCGGGTGCGAGGCGGCTCCGGTTGCCCCTGTCAACCTCTTTAGGGAAGAAGATTTCCCTCCGCTTCCCCTGGACGAGGACTCCGGGGATGCGGAGACCGACCGGCTCGTTGTTGCGGCTCCCCCGGCGTCCCCTGACGTTCCCCCGGATGTCGCCGGCCCTCCTCAGGCTGTTGCGATGCTATCGGTGGATCCTCCTGCTCCTGTCCCTGCTGCTCCAGTGGGCCTTTCTGCTGCGCCCTCCTCATCGCCTGTTCACCTGTCTTCAGATGCGGCGCCTGGCCCTGCCTCCTCGACTCGGATCACAGCTGTGCTGGGTGCTGAAGTGGCTGTGGGGTCCCCGGTTATGTGTGGTCCGGTTCCCCCTGCGGTTGAGGCTGCTGCAGTCATGAGACGGGCGTTGGTCCGCGCGGCTTGTGATGCCCGTGGTTCTGGGTCCGCCTCCGGCTCTGAGGATGTGCGCCCGGTGCCCAAGCGGTCCAGGCGTTCTTCTACTGCATGGGCTGATGTGGAGGGTTTCGACGCCGATGGGTCTTCGGGAAATGTGGTGGTGGACGCTGACGTCCATGTACCTGCTGATGCCAAGGATTGTGTGTATGATTCACCTCCTGTTTCTTCTGTCGGCGGTTCCCCGCAGTGGGGGGTGGTTGCTCCTCCGGATGTTGGTGAGGGGGGTGCTGGTGCAGGCCGCGACCTAGTGTTGTTACTAAAGAAGGATGTTCGGCGAGGGGAGCCCCTGCAGGTGTCCCGTCCGGTGGTTGCTGCAGAGCCCTGTGGGGCTGCCGAGGTTACGAGTGCGATGCCAGTTGCCCGCGCCTGTAAGGGGAAGCCCGTCCCGTTCATCTTGGCCAACGGCGTGGCGTATGATTCGAAGACCAACCCTGTGGATATTCACTTTCATGACCGAGTGCTGCCTGTTCCGTGGTGCCCCTCGACTGTCTGGGTTCCAGAGGATCAGGTATTTGTTGAAGGTGTGCCGATTTCGATGCCCGATCCTCGGACGACCCTTCGTCCCCCTATTTCGGACGAAATCCTGGTGATGTGGGAGGCGTATTGTATTCTTTTCCCGGCAGCGGAGTGGCTGGAAAAGTATGCGCAGTCCTGATAGTCCGTGTGCTTGCTGTGTGTATCGAGTGTGTCTTGGACTTTGGTCTGTTATGTGATGTTTATTGTGTGCCCTTCAGGCCGATGTCGTCTTTGTTTTCTAAATGTCCCTGTTTCTTGTAATTTAGGCTATACCTTTTCATGAATTATGTTTCTTTGATTTGTTGTATTATGTGCCCTTCTGGCTATGCTGTTTGCTCTCTTACGTGCGGGGTTTTTGTGCGGAAATTTTTTTTTTTTGTTTCTGTTTCTGGTTTGAATTGTTATTGTGCCATGTACATTGTGCCATGTTATTAATTTATTATTTTTATTTTTTCTTGTTCTCCTCTGCTTTCTCTGTGTATTGAGGTCTTGGTTTATGTGTTATTGTATTTGGGTATTGGTCCTTCAGGCCGGTGTTTTGTTTTGTTTGTTGTGTACCGATGGTTTTGTACTGTTTGATATGCGCCTGTGTTTTTGTTGTTTTGCATTTGTTTATCCTTTGTACTGCATTTGTTTATCCTTTGTAATGCATGTGTTTATCCTTTGTACTGTACTTTAAATGCCTTTTTGAGTTTTGTAATTTGTTATGCTGTCCTGTCGGCCCTTCTGGCTGATGGGTTTTCTTTGTTTCTCTTTGGTTTGTAATGTGTCTCTCATTGTTTTTTATTGTATTTAATTTGCATGTTTGCATGTAAAAAAAAAATAAAAAAAAAAAAAAAAAGCTCTGACTGACGAGTCTGCAAATACATGTAGTGATACATCATCATTTTCCTTGACTATTTGTCTCAGAAAGATTATCTGTTTGACTAAAGTTTGTTCTTGAGCCATTTCCATCAAAGTTGTTTGTAACTAGAGTGGTAGTGGATCATCCCAACCAACTTTTGTCTTCCAACCTTCTTGCACCAATAAACGCCAGTTGATAGGTAAAGGATTTAGTAGACCAAGTGGGTTGAATACTTTGCTAACCTGTGAAAGCAAATCTCATTTTTGTAGCAATGCAATAATTTACTGGTACTGATTTGATTGATATTGTGTCTGAGATTAGATCCCATTCCATACCTAACACTTTTTGTGATTCTGGTACGTGATATTCAGGGTAATCTCTTGCTATTTGATTATTCCATTTTCCATTATTAGAGGCCCATGATTGTAGTGGTATGTTGGCATCTTGTAGCTCCTTGTTGGCTTCTTGATATATTTATATCAGTTCAGTAGTACTGTTAACTGTCCCTTGAAAATTATCTACATATAGATTTTGACTGATTTCAGTCTGATAGGGACTTGATGATTTCTTCAGATGAGTATCTAGAGTTGCTTAAAGCAAAAATGGGCTAGATGTAGCACCGAAGAGTACAGAGGAGAAATCTGTACGTCACAATAGAACTATTGAGACCTTCTGGGTTCTCTACCCATAGAAACTTAGTGAAGTCCCTATCTTCTTACTGTAAGCCAACTCTTAGAAAGGCCTTGCTTATATCTGCTGAAAATGCATATTTGTTAAGTCTAAACTTCAGCAGTATGTCATACAGTTTCTGAGTTAGACTTGGACCTGTTTGCAAACTATCATTCAGACTGGTTCCCTGGGGTCCAGATTTAGAGCTATAATTAAAGACTATCTGTAAAGGAGTTGTTTTTTATTCTCTCATTACAGCCATGTGTGGTAAAAAATTGCCTTTTTGTTTATTGTCATGATTCACGACTTCGATGAATTTATTCTGTAGCTGTTGAGCTACAGAATAAATTATTAAGATCTCTTGGTAGAGTTTTAAATGCTCAGGCCTTTTCCTTAGCTTTGTTAATTGAGATTTAAATTGACTATAGGCCATATGATAGCGAACTTCATAGTTTCTTTTGCTTTCCTTATCTCTTTTTTAACATTTCTAACCAGTTGTACGAATTCCTGTTCTAAAGTGACCTCCCCATTTTTAATCCTTTTGTACCAAGCTCTCTTTTTACCTATAAGTTCTTCAAATTCTTTGTTATCCACTTTGGGTCATTAGTATTCGATCTATTCAATTTGTATGGTATACTACGTTCCTGTGCTTTGGAAATGGAATCTTAATATATTTAGTATAGCTTTTGTTGCTATTATTATTATTTATTTACAACATTAACAATAAAAAAACAACTCATAACCTTTTTTCCATTCTACAGATTGATTGACTAGGATAGCAAGAAGGTTCGATGGACAAGATGATTGTGTCTCTCCAGTCTGTCTACTAGATAAGCTACCAAAGAAGTAGTGTTATTATTATTATTATTATTATTATTATTATTATTATTATTATTATTATTATTATTATTATCGTTGTAAATCACTTGTGTTTAATAAAAAGAATAAAAATTTTATATAAACGGGTTTACTTCTATTTATTTATTTATTATTCTGTATAGCAAGAAATGCATGTAAGCTGTTAACTTGTGGGTGTCAAGTGACTGCTGAGTGTGAGGGGAGGTAGCGGTCGGGGTTGGGGGTGTGTTGGGAGGTATTGCCTCATTTACCTCAGTTACGTGTCAAACTCCAAAGTGGCGAGCCGCCCCTGAAGGCTCGCTCCCCACCCAGGGAGCACGACATGGAGGACCTCATACCTATGTGCTGGTGGTATATTGCATGCCCTGCTATGTGGTCAACTATGCACTCCTCCTTTGAGGCGAGGCTGGAGGGGGAGGGGGAGGGTGGGGCCCGGACTGGATATGGTAGAGCCTAATGTTGTCATTCAGTGCAGTTCTGCCTCGACCTTCAAAGAGCTGACCCCACTATGTGGTGAGTATGTGCCACACCTCCTTACCACTCTGGAAGCAAGGTAGGGGAGGGAAGAGAGGGGAGATCCCCTCCTCCCCCCCCCACTGCTTGCAAAAACTATTACGGGACATTCTCACCCTTCATTTGATGCTGTGACCTCCTACTGTGAACACCCCTCCACTCTGACATGAAAACTAATTACCTGCAGATGGAGACATCGGAGACTGCACCACAGGCAGAGAATTGTTAAAATATATACACTTCACTACATAAAACAGACATTTTGTTATTATATAATAAATAAAAAATAACACGAGAATGAGAGACCCCTCACTATCAGTCAAAGCTACCGACTAGCTCCCCTCCCCTTCCCCTCTCCCCTTAACCTCCTTCACGTGTCCTTCCCTAACCAACCATCTTTAAAGCCTGATCTCCTAGCCTGTCCCATCCAGGGGTCTCCCTCTATACCCTCAACATATCCACCCCTTTTACACCCCGCAACAACACCCGTCCAATCTATGGACCTTCCACCCACTTTTGACTATGACCGAGTTCTATCCCCGAGCTTAGGCTCGGGGTTTGGGATGGTCGTAGTCTCAATTTACCCTACTGATTCAGCCCCGGGGGTGTGGAGTCAGCCCCGGGGGTGTGGAGTCAGCCCTGGGGGTGTGGAGTCAGCCCCTGGGTTTAAAGTGTGTGGGATTCAGCCCAGGTGGTGTGGAGTTACCTCCGGGAGTGTGTAGTGTGTGGAGTCGCCCCCAGGGGTGTGGAGTGAGCCCCAGGGGTGTGAAGCATGTGGAGTCAGACCCTGGGGTAAGGAGCATATGGAGTCAGCCCTGGGAATGTGGAGCGTTTGGAGTCAGCCCTTGGAATGTGGAGCGTGTGGAGTCTGTACACTGCACTGTATCAAAAGCTTTGCTAAAGTCAAGGTACACAACATCACAATCCTTACCACTATCAACTGCCTCAACTATGCTAGAATAAAAAGATAACAAATTTGTTAAACATGAACGGCCATTTATAAAACCATGTTGCGACTCAATTATTAATTTATGTTTTTCAAGATGAAGACGAATTTTATTTGCTATTATAGATTCGAGTAACTTTCCCACAATAGACGTTAGGCTAATTGGTCGATAGTTAGATGCAAGTGATCTATCTCCTTTCTTAAAAACTGGTATGACATTAGCAACTTTCCAAAACTCTGGCACTCTGTCTGACTCTATTGATTTATTAAATATGATTGACAGTGGGTCACAAAGCTCCCCTTTGCATTCTTTAAGCACCCAGGCAAACACTTCATCCGGCCCTGGGGATTTGTTTGGTTTGAGTTTTTCTATTTGTTTAAGAACATCCTCCCTGGTAACTGCTAAACTCGTCAACCTGTCCTCGTTCCTACCCACGTAGACTTGTTCGGTTGAAGGCATATTGTTAAGTTCCTCTTTAGTAAATACAGATACAAAATATTTATTAAAAATACTACTCATCTCTTCATCACTATCTGTTATTTGACCTGTCTCAGTTTTTAATGGGCCTATCCTTTCCCTAGTCTTAGTTCGATATAACTGAAAAAAACCTTTAGGATTTGTCTTTGCTTGCCCTGCTATACGAACTTCATAGTTTCTTTTTGCTTTCCTTATCTCTTTTTTAACATTTCTAACCAGTTGTACGAATTCCTGTTCTAAAGTGACCTCCCCATTTTTAATCCTTTTGTACCAAGCTCTCTTTTACCTATAAGGTTCTTCAAATTCTTTGTTATCCACTTTGGGTCATTAGTATTCGATCTATTCAATTTGTGTGGTATACTACGTTCCTGTGCTTTGTTTAGAATATCTTAAATAAGTTATATATTGAATCCACATCGAAATCCCCATTTACATCACCTATCGCTGGGTTCATGTCTCGCTCCAAGACCGGCCCACACCCCATACCCAAGACTTTCCAATCAATTTGACCCAAAAAATTTCTTAGGCTATTAAAATCAGCTTTTCGAAAATCTGGCACTTTAACAGAATTTTCTCCTACAGGTCTATTCCATTCTATGCTAAATCTGATTTCTTGTGATCACTGTTCCCTAGCTCACTCCCTATTTCGATGTCATTAATTTGTGTTTCCCTGTTAGTTAACACTAAATCTAAAATATTATTTTCCCGTGTTGGTTCCTTAATGTGTTGCGTAAGAAAGCAATCGTCAATTAATTCTAGAAAATCTTCTGCTTCACTATTCCCTGTTTTGTTCAACCAGTTTATTCCACTAAAATTAAAGTCACCCATGACATAAATACTGTTAGATCTAGATGCCCTAGATATTTCATCCATAGATGCTTTGCTTCCATCTGTCAAATTTGGTGGCCTATATATAATCCTAATATAATATTATTGCTTTTTGTTTAATTCTATCAAAATAGTTTCTGTGTGTGGCTCAGTTTTGATTCCCTCTTTGAGACTACATTTCAAATTGTCCCTAACGTATATGGCTACTCCACCTCCTCGTCTAATATATCTATCTGTGTGAAATAGTTTAAATCCATTTATTGATATTCAGCTAATAGTTCTCTATTATCAACATTCATCCACGT